>JAJOOH010001986.1:0-96638 GCA_029582605.1 Solanum gracilifrons | reverse complement strand
TTGTGAATTCTTGAAATTATGAGATGACCATTTCACAAATGGCTTCTTTCTTTTTTCTCTTCACTTAGATGGACCTTCCACACATTGTACTTCTTGATTTTGTGTCCATCAAGCTCCTCTAATGCCTTTACGCGATCCATGCTATGCAGGTTGTTATCAATATACAATTCCATACTAATTACGTATAACTTGGAAACTATGCTTAGTACCGAGTGGATATGGACAATGAGGATAAGGCCCCTACGCTAATGCAATAGGAATGGTCATCTATAGTAAACTCATGAGATGGATGCTCCTCCTCTAATGCAATAAGTTGGGTTTCTTGTAGCAATATCCCTAACCCATAACTATATGCCAAACATAGGTCTTAGCTAGTGGATCCACTTAAAAGAGAAATATGATTAGTTCTACCTTTGCGCCCATACAACATTTAAGCCTTTAGTTAATAGTCATAGATAAGGAACATTCACATTTAATAAGTCATGACAAGGAAAGAAACTCATAACAACAATGCAAGTTAAGCATTTCATCTTTATATGAAGCCTTTAAGCCAATATTCTCATTAGCATCATTATGAGCACATTCATTTCATTAGACATTATAACATTAAAGAACACACTATGACTACTCGCAAAGCCTACTTCTGCAATACATGGATGAAGTCCTATACCCCAACCCACACAAAGTAGTGCATTCTTGAGAAGTTATTGTTCATTTACATTCATTGTGGGGGTAAGCCTTAACCAACATAGACCATGTGAGCAATTCATGGAATCCCGGTGTTACCAACACCGACTAAGGAATTCCTACTTGCCTAAGGTAGGAACGTTAACATTTCTCTTAGTTGGATCTACTATCTAATAACCTATGTGGGCACATAGTTGTGGGATAGGGAGATTGCTACTAGATACCCCACCTTAACTCACGGATGAGCATCCATCTCAAGAGATTGCTATTAGATACCCCGCCTAAACTCACAGATGTGAATCCATCTCAATCCATATCCATTGGTGCTTAGCATTATTCCCCACGGACTACTTAACATTCATTACTTTAGTTCATTACTATGGGATATGAGATTGTTACTAGATACCCCTCCTCAACTCATGGATAAGCATCCATCTCAATCCCGACATTCATTCTTTAAGATAGCTCATAGATTAAATGATGTGAATAACCTTTAAACTAAGAATCACCATATTGTGAGAAAGACCTTTCACAACATGTCATTATCATTCATTAGTGTACAATTGAGAATAGCCTTTCAATCAACATATAATCATTAATCTAATGATAGAAACTTCATTCATGAGTGTGTGTATGTGAGTATAGCCTTTCAACACCCACACCTTTACAATTGCATTATATTCATAATCACATTACTTTCATTGGAAATCACAAGGCATGTACACAATCATCATGATTATACAACAATCTTCATAATTTGCCCTTCAAGGCCATGAATCATAATTCAACAACACACCTAGAATTACAAAAATTTAGGCATGAATAATAACATAATTCATGTAATTAAACTATTACAAGATCAATTGCCTAGTATTCATCTTACTATAATTCACCCATATCACATAGTCATAAATTAGGGTTATGGGGAAATCATGGATTCATGAGGGATTTTATATTAACACCACCATAAAAAAACAATCAATAATAATATATGATAATGAAACCATTGAAAATATTTTGAGAAAGAATCCATCACTAATAATGAAAACCCTAGGTTTTGGAGAATTTGCTTCTTTGGAATGGAAGGTTGAGGGAGTCATGGATGAAAAGCTAACCATGAATAAAAAATACCATACCTTAGATGAATAAATCCTAGAAAAATCTTTAGAGAAATCTCCCTTATTCAAGCTCTAACTTGACCTTCTTCAATGGAGTTTTTGGGAAAAAACATTGGGGGTAAAGGTGGTTATGATTTGGGTAGTTTTGATTTATGAAGTGTAAGGGTAAATTAATAGTTTAAAAACCCTTATATAGGTCTAAAAAATCTATATAAAACGACCGCACTTCAAACTAACCTCAAAAGTAATTAACCTACTTACCCTCCTCTTGTTAGAGATTGGACAGAAAGTGAAGGCATGACCCACTCCACATGAACCACAGACCGTTGGTGCATCTACGTCCTATCCTGCAGTCGTGGGTGGGTGGTCTACAGCCTAACATTAAGTTCTTAACCTACGAGGCGTTGATGAACCTACGCCCCGTAGGTCCAATTTGTATGTCTCAATCTTTTTGGCAGCTTTTTGTAGATTCTGGATTCTTGGTGGTTAGGCTTTAGGGTCCCCCTCAAGGACCCTTGGTTGTCCCTTGGGGGTCGTACCTTGATGTTTAGCCCCTAAAGCCCTCAAACTACATTCGGGAAGCCATTTTACAACATCAAACCCCACATCAAACTCAAAAACTCACATGTAAGGCTCTAGTTTTCCCTACTAGTTTTCCAGGTGTTACAGTACCCTACCTTACCCCTACTTTGTAAAGGTAGAAAGTCATTATCAAATATATCCTGAGATCACAACATAACAATCAATTATATAAAAATCAACGACTTACCTAGTGTAATCACACAAGTGGGATCTACAGAGTGTAGTGCATACACAACCTTATACCAACCTTATAAACATTGGAGAGATTGTGTATTATATACCCTCAACTAACAACACAACACTCACTTACAATAACAATGGCAATAACTTACGAAGTTTAATTCGAGAAGAGGGTTCTGAAGAGGATGGTGTATACGCAACCTTACCCCTACCTTAGAGAGTATGTTTCCAAAAAATGCTTAGCTCACAATACTACACTCAATTCATACCACATAATCAAAATTCACCCATTAGTCAAAGTTTCAAAAATTCTTCTTCCACTCTTCACCTAATGAGATATAGATGATTAATCAAAAGGGGGGCATGCTAATAGGTGAAGAAATCACCCCATCAAGAAAAAAAATTTCAATTTCAATAATAAAATCAAACACAAATTACGAATTTTAGGCTCATTTTGTGGGAAATTTTTGGAAACATCTTTACTAAAACAGACATTATATTATTAAATTAGAGAAGGAGAGGCATTGACTGATTGATCAGCCAGGAATTTCGACTCATTTAGGGCTCATTATTCAATGAATTAGTGTCCTTAATGCAAATTTTGTTCTCATAACTGTTGTTAATGTGCTTATATGCCGGAGTGAAGGTCTTAGAACAAGAGAAGGATATAATGATGCGAAAAGGAGCAAAAAAGTTGAAAAAGATGAAGATAAGCGTGAGCTCACAAAAGCCACTCGGCGACTTGCCGATGAGACTCCAACCCGCCAAATATTCCACCGAAATCGCCCATGTACCAAGCAAACTTAGTTAGCAAAATATGATTCAGTGATGCACCGAATAGGTCGGCGATCATGATCCAACTCACCTACTCTTCCGAAACAATTGGATGCCGGAGTAAATCACGAATAACCTCGCCGACTGGTCTCCGAGTTAAGTTTTTGGGATGTCTTTTGGAAACGTATGAATTCAATTTTTGAAAAGGGAAAATGGAGTTCCCATATAATGTATTCTTTTTTTTTTAGAGTTTAACATATTTTTACATTGTTGAACAATTTTGTTAAGGATCTAGGATATTATCCTAAATTTTGGCATTGGGCATTGTAGATTGTTAACAATTATGATGGACAATCATTTTGGTAATGATTTCTTGCTTTTGTCTATGTTTCTCTAAAACCCCTTACATTAGAGGGTGATCATGTATTCAAATGGATTAATTAGCTGATGGGTATTGTTAATTTCTGAATTTAATGTTGTTTTGAAATGGGTTTAATTGTATATTCATGTTTTTATTGCTGAACTGAAGTTGTAATCTCTATGCTTGCTTGAGAAAGATGCCTAAAGTGGAATGAATGATTGATAGTTGTATTGATTGTGATTTTAGAATCTAGCTTGAGAAAGTGGGTTTGATTATGTCTTTCTAACCCAGTTTGAAAAAGTGGGTTTACTTAAGGAACTTGATTGTTTTGTATTGTTAAGCTTGTCGAGGTTATAGAGAACTCACTGAAGCATGATAGCTGATCGAGAGAATGATATTGCATTTAGAATCTATCCTACCCATTGAGATTCAACAAATGAAAGCAATTATTAATTATCCATTCTGTGATATTAGCATTCGATTGATCACATTCCTAAGGTCTACTCTCTAATCGTTTAATTACCATGTTAATTGTTCCTTGTTAACAATTGGTTACTATATCCCCCATTGATATTGATCACTAAAATTTATTGATTTAGTTTATGTTGTGTAGTTTCTCAATCCTACAAAAGATTAGAATAGTTTTTTACTTTGTGGTTTAATTCTCTATTGTATCACTCCCTCTGAGATCAACCCCAACTCATCGTTGGGTTTATCCTTGTTAGCGACCACCTACACTTTGAATTGGAAGAACTGTAGTTGAGCGTTATTAAAAATGTCGTTGCTGAGGAGTAGTGTTTAGAATTCTTTTGTAAAAGTGCTTCATAAACTAATTTTATTGTAGTAGAATTTTTTTATTTGTGTTATTTTTATTTCTCTGAGCAGGTAAATAAATGGGTGTCAACGGCAGAAATGCAAGTCAACTTGGGAACAATAATGCCATTGGAAACTTGTATGATGTCAATGTGGATCAGGTGGGAATTGCTGGTGTTATTCGATCTTGTCCAACTTTTGGCAATGCAGTGTTTGATGCGACTAGCACGATGTTGCAGCTATTGCAAATGAAAGGTCCCTTTAGGGGACTTGCTCATGAGGACCCTCATGAACACATCCATAATTTCGTTGATGTGTCTTGACCGTTTTGCTTCATGAACATCAATCAAGAGTTAGTCCGACTCCATTTGTTTCCCTTTTCTCTAATGGGGAAAGCAACAAAGTGGTTGATTGAACTACCAAGGGAATCCATCACTTCTTGTGAGGAGCTAACAAAAGTATTTTGTAAAAGATTCTTCCCTCCCACGAAGATGGTTAAGTTGAGGGATAATATTCAGAACTTCAAGCGGATTACTGGTGAGCCCATCCATGAAACGTGGTTGAGATTCAAAAAGTTGTTGCTCCAATATCCTACCCATGGGTTGCCGCACAATATGACAGGGTGCGTAGATTTGTGGGAGGGCTTGACTCAGACTATATCGACGCTTGTTCTACTACTGGACCAAATGATAATATCGATATCTCGCGAATTCAGGTTTTTGCACAAGGCATAGAGCATCGCCGACATCTACAGTATATGACTGAGAGGGTCGATAGAGAGACACAGAAGAGGGATAGGCCCACTGGTTCATATGGAGAGATTCAGGGTGGTCCCAGACCTCGATATTCTAGTATGCCACCTAAACCTCCACCACAGTAGTTCCAGGGGTGTAGCTTTGATCGTCATCGACAGTCAGGCACAGGTGAGGGTTCACGAGCATCAGGCTCTCAGCAGGAGTAGAGAGGCTCATGCCAGGCTAGGACAACACCACCGCGTTGAGCAACTTATGGTAGGATGCATTTCAGGAGGTGCAAACAGGGTTCCACAGGTTGTTATTCTTGTGGACAGGAGGGGCATGGGTGGAGAAACTTCCCTACCATAGGTCAGGGTGGTATAGGTTAGTCGACTAGGTAAGCAGTAGGTTCCTCTTCATCAGCACAGTCTACAGGGCATGGACCCTAGACATCAGCACGTAGAGATAGAGGCAGAGGCAGAGAGGGAGCATCTAGTTCTGGTAGTGGACAGAATCGTACATATTCATTAACCGGCCGACAGGACTCAGAGTCATCACTAGATGTTGTGACAAGTACATTGATTGTTTGCTCCCATTGTGTTCATGCTTTGATAGATTCTGGATCTACTCTGTCTTATGCAACTCCATTTATTGCGGGGAAGTTATGTATAGTAGCAGAGTCATTAGATCGACCCTTTACTGTATCTACATCAGTTGGTGAGTCAATTGTTGCCAGGAGAGTCTATCGAGGTTACACGATAGAAATTATCGACTGTCAGACCTCTCTAGATCTCGTAGAGTTAGAGATGGTCGATTTCGATGTCATTATGGGTATGGATTGGTTGGCATCTTGTTATGCTAATGTTGAGTGCCGCACAAAGATTGTTAGACTCCACTTTTCAGGAGAGGCAGTTCGAGAATGGAAAGGCGATACAGCAACGCCGAAAGATAGGTTTATTTCCTATCTTAAGGCGAGGAGATTGATTACCACAGGTTGTATTTATCATCTTGTTCACGTTCATGATATAGATGCAGAAACACCGACTCTTCAGTCTATTTCGGTAGTTAATGAGTTTCTAGATGTCTTTCCAGATGAAATCCCTGGTATCCCTCCAGAACGGGAAATTGATTTTGCTATCGATATGCTACCAAGTACACAACCCATATCTATCCCTCCTTATAGAATGGCTCCTGCTGAGCTAAAGGAGTTAAAGGATCAGCTGAAAGACTTGCTGGATAAAGGCTTTATTAGACCTAGTGCTTCACCATGGGGTGCACCAGTGTTGTTCGTAAGGAAAAAAAATGGTTCACTAAGAATGTGTATCGATTACCGACAACTGAATAAGGAAACTATAAAGAATAAGTATTCCCTTCCGAGGATAGATGACTTGTTTGATCAGTTACAAGGTGCTAAGTGTTTCTCAAAGACTGATTTAAGATCAAGGTATCACCAAATACGATTTCGGGAGAAAGACGTTCCAAAGACAGCTTTTAGAACTAGATATGGACACTTTCAGTTCTTGGTAATGTCTTTTGGATTAACTAATGCCCCAGCAGTGTTCATGGCCCTGATGAATAGTATATTCAAGACGTATCTAGACTTGTTTGTGATTGTATTTATTGATGATATTTTGGTGTATTCACGTTTAAAAGATGAGCATGCAAATCATCTGCGAGCAGTCCTTCAGGTTCTTCTACATCGAGAACTTTAGGCAAAGTTTTCCAAGTGTGAGTTCTGGTTGAACTCTATAGCTTTCTTAGGCCATATTGTATCAGATGCAGGCATTGCGATTGATACACACAAGGTTGAGGCCGTAAAAACATAACCCAGACCTATGACTCCGACCGAGGTTCGTAGTTTCTTAAGGTTAGCTGGGTACTACAGATGGTTTGTAGATGGGCTTTCTTCACTTTCAGCACCATTAATGAAGCTGACTAAAAAATCAGCTAAGTTCCAGTGGACTGAGGCTTGCGAGCATAGTTTCTAGGAGCTAAACGACAGTTTGACATCAGCACCAGTTCTAGCATTGCCAGAGGGTTCAGAAGGCTATGTGGTGTACTGTGATGCTTCTGGTTTTGGGTTGGGATGTGTTCTAATGCAACATGGTAAGGTTATCGCATATGCTTCAAGGCAGTTGATAAAGCATGAGAACAATTATCCGACCCACGATTTAGAGTTGGTTGCAGTTGTGCATGCATTAAAGATCTGGAGACACTATTTATATGGCGTTCATGTTGACATCTTCACAGATCATAAAAGCTTTCAATATATATTTAAACAAAAAGAGTTAAATTTGTGACAACGTCGATGGCTTGAGTTACTGAAAGACTACGACGTGGATATTTTATATCATCCAGGAAAGGCGAATGTGGTAGCCGATGCCCTCAGTCGAAAATCTATGGGTAGTTTATCCCACTTAGGTGTTGAGAAGCAGGAGCTAGCGCGAGATCTTCATCAGTTAGCTAGCTTAGGAGTCAGATTGTTAGAGGCAGACGATAGTGGGGTCACAATTTATGATACAACCGTATCACCTCTAGTTGTAGAAGTAAAATCATGACAACAAGAGGATCCTACCTTAGAGCAGCTTAGAGCTAACGCTCAGGATCAACAGTCTTTAGCATTTGATATAATAGAAGATGGAGTCCTTAGATATAGTGGTCGATTGTGTGTTCCGAATGTTGCAGGGCTTGGACATCGAATTATGGAAGAGGCACATCATTCTCGTTATTCTATTCACCCTGGTTCGGCGAATATGTACCATGATATTAAGGAGATCTATTGGTGGCAGGGGATGAAGAAAGACGTTGCTGAGTTTGTGGCGCAGTGTCCTAACTGCCAACAGGTGAAGGTTGAGCACCAAAAGCCCGTTGGGCTAGTTCAGGAGATAGCCATTCCTTTGTGGAAGTGGGAAGCAATTAATATGGATTTTATTACAGGATTACCTCGATCGCTTCGCAAGTTTGACTCTATTTAGGTAATTGTTGATAGACTAAAAAAATCAGCCCAGTTCTTACCAGTCAGGGCTACTTTTTCGGTCGAAGACTATGCAGGGCTCTATAACAGAGAGATTGTTAGGATACACGGTGTCCCAATATCTATTATCTCTGATAGAGCACAATTTACCGTCAACTTCTGGAGGTCCTTCCAGAAAGGAGTAGGGACACAAGGTAATCTTAGTACCGCCTTTCACCCTCAAGCAGATGGCCAGGCTGAGCGCACAATTTTGACACTCGAGAATATGTTACGGGCGTGCACGCTAGACTTCAAGGGAAGTTGGGATGACCGCTTGCCTCTTATTGAGTTCGCATACAATAATAGTTATCATTCCAGCATCGGGATGGCACCTTATGAGGCTTTGTATGGCAGAAAATGTAGATCCCCCATTAGATGGTTTGATGCAGGTGAGTCAGGGTTGATCGGACCCGACTTAGTCCAGCAGACAGTAGAGAAAGTTAAGCTCATTCGAGAGAGGTTGCTAACAGCTCAAAGTCGACAGAAGTCATACTCAGATATGCGACGAAGGGACTTAGAGTTTTGTGTCGATGACTGGGTATTCTTAAAAGTATCTCCTATGAAAGGTGTTATGAGATTTGGCAAAAAAGGCAAGCTTAGTCCATGATTCATTGGGCCATATCGGATCCTTCGGAGGGTAGGATAAGTGGCTTATGAGTTAGAATTGCCTTCGGGGCTAGAATTTGTTCATCCAGTTTTCCATGTATCGATGCTACGGACGTGTGTAGCAGACCCTTATCGGGTTGTCCCAGTTGAGGATGTTCAGATCATAAAGGATTTGTCCTACGAGGAAACTTCAGTTGCCATATTAGATCGACAGGTCCATAAATTGAGGACGAAGGAGGTGGCTTCGGTTAAAGTATTATGGAAAAACAAGAATAGAGAAGAGGTGACCTGGGAAGCTGAGGATGGCATGACGTCCAAATATCCTCACTTGTTTCATACCCCAGGGTGATAGCATATCAATTTATATTAGTGAAGTAAGGTTAGATACCTATCTATTTTTTTTATTATTGCTTATTATTATGGTTGTTGTCGTTGTATTTTGCTTGTACTGTTATTGCGAAGCTATAGTGCTTAGCTATTTATGTTGTCATGTGAGACGCCTAGGTTAGAATTTCTGCGTTTCAGGTTATAGAGAGACACATTCACAAATGATATTTTGCCTATACTTTGGCAACTCCTAGGGACATGATTGTGTGACTCAAATTTTTATTTTTATTTTATTTTATTTTCATTCGAGGGCGAAAGTTTCTAAGGGGAGAAAAATGTAACACCCCGACCTTTCCAAAACGTCTAAATTAACTCGTACCTTCGTGGACAGACAAAGAGGGTGAGTAATAAATTAAAAAGGATGTGGTATGTCATATTTTAAGTGTTCAAAGGTTTTCTCTCAAGTTTTGAAGTTAAGTAAGTGGTAAAATAAAAGTTGGCAAAAGTTATCATAAGTTCCTTTTTAAAGATTTCTTTGAAATTTGGATCAAATGTATTGGATGTTTTCTCCCAATATATAAATATTTAAAAGGCCTATTACCCATTAAATCGAAGGCTTACGAGTCTAGTTTACAACGCACAAAACCCCGTATCAAACGGACATCCGAGTAAAAAGTTATGAGGGTTTTACTAGGGACTGCCAGGGCAGAATCCGGGTCGGGTAAAGAAATATGGTATGTCGGCTATTTAACGTTTCTAGCCACGGAAATAGTTCATTTCAGTTCTAAAACTAGAGAGAAAGCTTAGGAGAGGGTTTCTATGAAGTCCTAGCATAATGAAGGTTTGTTTTGACGATTTCTACCATTAAACATTGCGCCCGTGCCTAGAAACGTAATCCCTACACGTGGCAATCGTTTTTCCCTTCTATTTGCTGCGTTTGGAGATGGTTTTTGAAGATATAAATTTGTAATTATTGGTGTTTCTTCAAGGTTTTAACTTGGTTAAATAAGGTAATCAACTCGGGACTCTTTTATGATTGTTTTTATGAATTTCTACGGACGTTTCGACAAGTTGGGGCAATATGGCAAATCTGCGGATATAAGATTAATTATAAACTGTTTATAGGTGCGTACCAGCTGTGTATATATAGTGTTTGTGAAGCTTAGGACATAAGGAACAAATTTCGTAAAGGAACTACAGTCTTTCGAGCATTCATTGAAAAGGTATGTTAAGGTTATTCCCTTTATCGACATGTTTCCTTAGATGTAGTTAACGTTGGTGATCTTGTAGATGTATTTGTGAATGGTTGGCTGATTGGGTGGTTATATCCCCTCATTTTAGGGACTCACGATCTGTTAAGAAAGACCCTAAGTTAAGAATGACTTGGAGATTATTCATATATATATTGTTTATAGCTAAATTGCTCGCCTTCAGTCTAGTTAATTGTTTGTTGTTGCCCTTGGGGCTATTGTGGTTAGCTTTTGAGCTATGAACTTCCTATGGGGGCTATGATGTTGTCTAATAGGACTATATTGTGCCTAGAAGGGCTATGAGTTGCCTACAGGGCTATATTGACGCCTAAGAAGGCTATGTGCTTCCTACAGGCCATGTTATTGCCTAAGAGGGCTATGAATTGTCTATAAGCTACGTTGATGCCTAAGAGAGCTATGTACTGCCTACGGGGCTATATTAATGCCTAAGAGGGCTATGTGATTGCCTACGGGGCTAGGGGACTACTGGTAGGGGTATATAGGCTGATTGGCACCCTCCGGGCTTATGGGGGCCTGAGTTGGTGGTCTTGTGTGCTGTTTGTACCTGCTGAGCTTATGGGGGCTTGGTTAGGTTGTTGTTTTATTATTTTTGATAAGTTTAGATTTAGGAGCAGGTCAGTACAGTTATCTTATCCTTGATTTATTTATCAGATTATTCCAGTATATCAGGATACCTCATAATAGACTATTGCCTTCCATACTCTGTACATTATTTTGTACTGACGCCCCATTGCCTGGGGGTGCTGCATTCATGCATGCAGGTCCTGATAGACGACTGGGTAGACCTCCTTAGCAGCAAGATTGACTTTTATCCGGTTGGCTAGCCCCTTTTCTCCGGAGCTGCCAGAGTTGGGAGGTTTGTTACCTTTTGGTGCATATATCTTTATGGGTAGGCTGGGGCCCTATCCCGCTAATCTTTGCTACTCTTAGAGGCTTGCAGACTAGTGTGTGGGGTGTATAGCTACGTTATGGCTATACTGGCCTATGTGGTTGGTTTGCTGAAGCTTGTGAGCTGTTTGATGTATTGTATTAATATATACCTGCTTTTAGTTTTGGTATAGATATCATGGTGGCCTTGACGGCCCAATTAGGACTTCTGTGCTAGTTGGCTATTTATTTATATGATCTCGTGGGAGTAGCTGTTTCTTTTATAGATCAGTTGGCAGGGGCCTTGCCGGCCGATGGCTTAGTTTTAAGCCGAGATATACTTGTTTGATTTCTTGATTGCGTGTGGCTGCCATGCGCTAGTAGCAAATGGTTCAGCAGGGTCGGCTCGGGCCTGAGGTTTGGCATTAGGAGCCAGTTGCGCCCCTTGAGTTTGGGGTGTGACAAATTCATTGGTAATCATTCATCATATAGAGCAATATCATGATACAATAACGAATTCCACAATTTACATATTAGATTCACATCCTTCATTCACCATTAAAGTCGTACTAGGGTTTAAACTGAGAAAGAAGGAGAACACAAGGGTCTTGTGGGGATTTATTCAAAAACCATCAACATGACATTAATTCATTCACAAATCATCATCTACAACCATAATTAATCATTCTAATTCAATGAAAGCACATTTAGAAAGTGAACCACGACATTGAGAGAAAACCTAGAATTTGGGGAACTTTGAAATCCAATTTTTGAGAGGACCTCTTGAGGAAAAGATCCCAAGAGTGAAGAGCAACCATACCTTAGTTGATTCCTTGAGAATCAATGGAGAAACTCCAAGCAATTTGGGAAGAACGTTGAAACCCTAGCTCTAATGTAATCTTCTTCTTTTAGAGTCTTTAGAGAGAGAGAGTTTTGAGAGAAGTGGGTTTTGATTTTATGATTTGGAGTTATAAGGTGGAAGACTTGGTTATTACTTAATAATACCCTAATGTAGCTAATACAACTATTTATAACCGTTTTTAAGCCTTAGGCAATTAATTAGTAAATTACTAAACTACCCCCACTTAAACCGTGTGGAGGTAGTAAGCTCGAGTGGCATCCACGAGTCCCCGCCCACGGGGCGTGGGTTGAACCACAGGCTGTGCTGGCCACTCATGGTGTGGTACTGAGAGGGTGCAGACAAGGATCTTCGTGAGGAGACTAAGTCTTAACTCACGAGACCCTTCCACGGAGCGTGAGTCCGTCTACAGACCGTACTGCATGCTCTTGGTTAGGGACTGAGGGGGATGATTTTGAGGCAACTTGGAGGATTCTAAGTGTGGACTCACGACTCCCTTCCGCGGGGCATGAGTCAACCTACGCCTCATGGTTTGCCCCTCGTGAGTCCAACCTGTTTTGTATAGCCTCTACTTTCTTTTTGGTTCCAAGTTTGGGTCCTCCTCAAGGATCCCTTGGGTGATCCTTGGGGAGTCGTACCCAGACGTTTGGACCATAAACATGAAATATTACCTTTTAAACCCTTTTATTCAAACTTTAGTCCACCTACGACACTCTAAAGTCAATTCATAAGACCTAGCAGCTCACTAGTTCAATGCACTAGTTTCCGGACGTCAAGGTCGTTCCTTGATGTTTATGCACTAACACTTTCTTACCAATTTAGTTACATTAAATTATGTCTTGAAACATCATTTCTACTCTCATTAAGTCATTAGTCATCATTTAGGATCTAGCTTAGGTCGTTAGATTTCCAGAGTGTTACAATATCCCCCCTTAGGAACATTCGTCCTCGAATGACACTTTAATCACTCCAAGGGAAACAAAGACTCAAGACTAGCAGCCAAACAACAACACATATCAATCACATACCCATTTCATAGGAGAAAACACCTTGTCCATATCATTAGCTCAATGCAACACAGGTAAAGAAACTATTACAAAAAAAAAATCTCATTATGAACCAAAATTACCATTCCATATAAACATAGGATGAACTACCTTCTCCAAGACAAGCAAGCTCATCATAGCAATATTAGCAAGTCATGCTACTCCATCACAACATAACCAGCATGTTTATCAACTTATCTCATGAGGTGGCATATGTCAACATCATAACCAAATGCAACCCAACTTGAGATTTAACATATCTTTTCATTACACACAATTAAGCATGCTCATAAATTTTACCTCATAATTCAAATTATACAATCATCATACGAAGGTAATTCAACAAGAGGGACATATAATTCATGAGAGACTCGATTATGTACTTCATGCTTCCTCACATGGACCTACACCATATAGGAAGAGAACATGGCCAAAGATCATACAACAAACATAACTCCTAATTCATCACAACCTCAAGAGAAACTACTTACCTCAAGTTTAAATAGGAGTAGCAAGATTAGATGAGGATAACAGGTCTTTATATCGTACTCGGCCTCCCACGTGGCACTCTCAACTAGATTATTCTGCCATAGAACCTCAAAGGAAACTACTTCTTTATTCCTCAACCTCTTCACTTGCCGGTCTAGGATCTCAATCGAAACCTCTTCATAAGAAAGGTTCTCATCAACACCGAAACCCTCTAAAGGAAGTATGGATACCGGATCACCTATACACTTTTTGAGCAAAGAGACATAAAATACCGGGTGAACCGAATCCAACTCATTAGGCAAGTTCAATTTATAAGCAACATTCCCAACTCTCTCCAGAATTTCATAAGGGCCCACATATCGGGGACTAAGCTTCCCCTTTTTACCAAACCTGATTACCCATTTCATGCCCCAGATCTTCAAGTAGACCCAATCACCAACCTCAAATTCAAGATCCCTCTTTCTATTTTCGGCATAAGACTTTTGCCGACTATGAGCCATTTTCAACCTCTCTTATAAGTCGAACCTTTTCAATAGCCTCATAAACCATCTCGGTAAGAAGAAGAGCAAATTCGCTTACTTCAAACCAACCAACCGGAGATCTACACCTCCTACCATAAAGTGCTTCAAATAGTGACATGGCAATACATGAATGGTAACTACTGTTGTAGGCAAATTCAATCAAGGGAAGGGTTACATTTGAAATCATTCACACATGCTCTCAACATGTCCTCCAAGGTTTGAATGGTCTTTTCCGTTTGACCATCCGTTTGAGGGTCAAATGCGGCACTAAGCTTCACTTTAGTACTAAGACCATTTTGAAATGCCTTCCAAAAGTGCGAAGTAAATTGAGTACCTCCGAAATGATAGACAAAGGAACTCAATGTAACCTCACCACTTCCCTAAGGTACAACTTAGCATAGTCTTCTGCCGAAAACAAAACCTTGACGGGAAGGAAATGGGTTGATTTAGTCATCCTATCAACAATGATCCAAATAGAATCATGTTGCCTTCGAGTACGAGGCAAACCTACCACAAATTCGATATTGACTTCCTCCCACTTCCAAGTGGGAATACTAATATCTTGAGATAGACCTCGGTCTTTGATGCTCGGCTTTGACTTGTTGGCAATTTGGGCAGTTGGCCACAAAGCTTTCTATATCCCCTTTAATTATGTTCCACCAATAGATCTCGTAGGTTACGAGACATTTTGGTGGCACCCGAATGGATAGAATATCAAGAACCGTGAACCTCTTCCAAAATTCTCTACCTTAAGTTATCCATATCCAGCACACACAATCTTCCTTGGTACCTAAACACCCCATCAACCCCTTGGGAGAAAGCCTCAACAGACTTATCAAGGACCGACTCTTTCAACTCCATCAAGGTGGTATCTAGGTGTTGCTTGGACATAACCTCAACCACAAGTGATGACTTGGAACAATGATGAAACATAAACCCACCCTTGGAGGAATCCCTTAGTTGAACACCTAATCGGGCCAACCTATGTACCTCCCGAACTAACTCCTTCTTCTCATCCTTTATGTGAGCAACACTACCCATTGAAACTCTACTTAACGCATCCGAAACCACATTACCCTTTTTAGGGTGGTATAGGACACCCATATCATAGTCCTTCAAAAGTTCCAACCACCTCCTTTGTCGAAGATTCAACTCTTTTTGGCTAAAAACATATTGAAGACTTTTGTGATCGGGAAACACATCTACGTGTACCCTATAGATATAGTGTCTCAAAATCTCCAACCACGACTCACGGAGTGACCCTCTATCCCACTAAATATTCCATCAAAATAGCCCATGTACCAAGCCAACTTGGTGAGCAAACAGTTATTCGGCGATGTGCCGAATGGATAGTCGATCACGACCCAGCTCGCCTAAACTTCAACAACAATTGGATTTCAGATTCAAACCAACGTGCAAGAACAAGTGCCACTCGGTGGATCGCCTAGTCGATCGACAATCCTGACAAACTTCGCCGAGTGGACTCCATGTTGAGGTTTTGGGATCTTTCTGGAACCATATAAATTATACTTTTGACAAGAGAAAAGGGATTTCACATAAAGTGTATTCTCCAGTTTTGAGAGTTTTCACATATTTTTACATTGCTGAACAAATTTGGTGAGGATATAGGATTTTATTCTCAATTTTGGCATTGGGCATTGAATATTGTTAACAATTACGATGGATAATCTTTTTTGTAATGATTTCTTATTTTTGCTATGTTTGGCTAAAACCCCTTACCTTAGGGGTGCGATTATGTAGTCGAATGCATTAAATAGCTAATGGGTATTGCTAATATTTGAATTTAATGTTGTTATTAAATGGTTTTGATTGTTTATTCATGTTTTTGATTTATTAACTAATGTTTTTAATTCGGTTCCAGCTTAGATCTTTATTCTTGATTGAGAAAGATGCTTAGAGTGGAATGAACGATTGATAGTTGTATTGATTATCATTGTACAATCCATCTTGAGAAAGTAGGTTTGAGTGTGTATTTACAATCCAACTTGAGAAAGTGGGTTTCATTAAGGAATTAGCTTTTTTGTATTGTTAAGCTTGGTAAGGTTCGAGAGAAATCAGTCCAAACATGATAGTTGATCTAGAGATAGCTATTGTATTCTAAACCTTGCCTACACAGTGAGATTCAACAACTTAAAACAATTAGTAATTACCTATTAAGCAAAATTAGCATTCGATTGATCACATTCGTAAGGTCCTCTCTCTAATCATTTTATTCCCGTGTTAGTTGTTCCTTGTTTTCAATTGGTTACTACATCCCCCCATATTATATTGATCACTAAAATTTATTGGATTATTTTATGTTGTGTAGTTTTTCACTCCTACAAAAGATTAGAACACTTCTTTACTTCGTGATTGAATTCTCTAATGTATCACTCCCTATGAGATCGACCCCAACTCATCGTTAGGTTTATACTTGTTAACGATCGCATATACTTTGAATCGGAAGAAGTATAGTTGAGTTTTGTAACTGATTAAAAGGGTTCTTGAAATAGTTCATGTTTTAGCACGACCAACAATGGAAAATTGCAACAATTGAGTTGGGATGATGGAATGAAGAATTGTTACGCTGGCACTTAACCCAGTTTCCATTGTTAAATTTGGCCGATTTATTTAGAAACACATATACTTATGAGATCCTTTATCAGCGAGAACTTGAATTCACAGAGAAAATGGCTACAAGGTGGCAAATAAACTATAGAGGTGCTAGTTTCCTGGGTGACAAATTTGCAAAGGAAGAAAAATGCCTATAAGGTACTAAATGGAAATACAAAGGTGTTAGTATGCGTCACTAATTTGAGCTGTAAATATAACATCTTGTATAAATATTGAATAAAATTGCAGCTTACAAGACCCTTGATTTTGATTTTCTTGAATCTCGTTATTTAGTGTACCAAACTTTCATATTACAAGTGGTGAAATTCCATAGGTGAGATATGTGGATGATAGAATGTATGAAAATCTTACCATTATCTCCTTAAGGTAGAGATATTATTTCTGAAATACCATCAACTCAATTGTAAAGGAAAGAAACAATGAAGAAAACATTGTTTGTAACAAGGAAACAATGCCGAGTCTATAAGAAGAGAGCAAAAATAACAACATAATTGCGTGATGATCAATAAACAACATACTATAATATATTATTGAAAATAAGAATAAAGAATGCTATTTATAAAAAACAAGAACTATACAATGATAAACACCGACCACGCTAAGTAATACAACACTGCACTATATACTACAATGCTAGCCTATCAGGCTACCCAATTTACTTATCAATTTTGGATGTCTTTCCAAAAAGGTCTTGGTATCCGTGTCAAGATTAGTACGGCCAAACCGATGGACAAGCAGAGTGTACTGCCCAATATTGGGAAGATATGTTAAGAGCTTGTTTGATTGACTTCAAGGGTAATTGGGATGATTATTTGCCTTTGATTGACTTTGGGTATAATAATAGCTATTATTCAAATACAGGTATGGCTCCATTTGAGGCTCTTTATGGTAGAAGGTGTAGATCTCTTATAGGTTGGTTTGAGTTTGTTAGGTTGCTTTGATAAGATACCATTTGGTCCATGAGGCTATGGCTAAAAGTTTGACTCAATAGACAAAGGTTTAAACTGGCTTAATCTTTAGAAAAGTCCTATGCCGATGTGAAAATTAAGGATCTTCAGTTTAATGTTGATGATTGGGTTTACTAAAAAATTAACCTATGAAGGCTGTCATGAGGTTTTATATGAAAGGGAATCTTAGTCCCCATTATATTGGTCCTTATAAAGTGTTGAGGCGGATAGGTAAGGCAGCTTATGAATTAGACTTGCCCTCTTATTTCTCGTCAGTGCATCTGGTGTTCCATGTGTCCTTATTGAAGAAGTGTATCAGAGATCCGAAATCTATTGTCCAATTGGAGAATCTTGATATAAAGTAAAACCTTTCTTATGAAGAGGTTCCAGTTTATATCTTTGACCGAAAAGTTTAGGACTTGAGGAAAAAAAAGATTGCATCCGTGAAGGTGTTGTGGAAGACTCACATGGTTGAGGGTACTACTTGGGAGGTCGATGCTGATATGATGTCCCGATATCCTCATCTCTTTCCCTCCATTCATACTTTAGCATAAGCTATTTGGTTCCTCATTGTTCATTCTTTGTATTCATGTGCCTTGGTCGTTCTAATGTTTACATATCCATACATGTATAGCTTGGAGTCTATTTTCCTCTTTGTAATGTCCATTTATTTGATTGAATTCATATTGGGTTGGTAGATCTCATTCCCCTACATTTTTTTTCTAGCTTGAGTCTTATTCGTGTATGAATGTCACAGTTAGAGTGTACAGACCGTAAAAAGCTCTACGGGCCATAGACAAGCCAAAATTTTAAGGTGAAATTTTATGGACAAAATTGAGTTCTATAGTTGGGGTCTACGATCCTAAAACTCTCTACGGGCTGTAGACAGGTATCGTCAAAGTTGGTAAAAAATTAGAGCTTCTATACTTTTCTATGGATGCCAAGTATGGTCTGTACAAAGTTCTGCGGACAGTAGGTCCAAACCATAGAAGGGTTCGTAGTTAATTTTTAAGGATTTTGGGTCATTTCACTATGTGTTTAATACCTAATATTTGTCATTTTTACCCCTATTGTAAGCCCTATATAAACATTTTAAGTCCTCAAACTATCCATTCTAAAATCAATCTCCTATATCACAAATTCCCTCCAAATTATTCCCCCTAATTTCTCTCTCAAGCAAATGAAGAAGAATTTAGGGTTTCACTTCAAGGTCTCAAATTCACCGTATCTTTTCGATGTTGATCATCAAGGTATGATAGTGTTCACACATGGAGTTCTTTCCTCCACTGGGTCCACGAAGATCCCAATTCTCCAAGTTAAATTCAATTGATCAAAGTTAGGATTTTCTCCAATCTTCATGGGTTCTTTTCCATTATGATTCAATTGCCTATTTTCTATCATCTAATGCATGAATTAATGTTTTTACATTATTTTGAGCTGAATTCATATGAACCTATACAAGATCCATGATATTTTACTATGAACACAAGATGAAGCTTATGAACTATGAACTATGAACTATGAATTTATTAAGATATGCATGCCTTTATGAGATTGATTATTATGACTTAAGGATGCTTTTCGATGAAAGTAACAATGAAAATTGTGAATGGTTTCCTCACATATTATAATGATCATGGTTGTGAAAGGATTTATCACATAAGGATTAATAAAATGGAATGGTTTTCTCACCTACATTGAGTCAAAATTTAAGGAGCTATTCTAAATTAATTTACCTTAGATTGGTAGCTTAACTGTGCCTTTCCATGGATAATAAAATTAATATGACTACTGACTATTCCGTGGAATTTTACTTAGCACTAAGTGGATATTGATATAGAGGCTCCTCCGTTAGTCGAGGTTGGGTCTCTAGAAGTAAGGTTCTTGCCCTAACTAGGTTCCCCCGTATAATGTCTTATCTAGTGGATCCATGAAAGATAGAAGTTTATTGTTCTTACCTTGGCAAGTTGGACATCTCTCTTTTGTGTGGTATAGACACTGGATTCCATGGTTTAGCTCACAGGTCACACAATAATGAACTAGGGTACTTTTGAGTATCTCACAAAGTATTTTAAGTATGTTATGCTTTAATTGACCATGATTATGATTTGTGTTTTCTAACATCTTATCTTATTCTTTATCTTGGTCATTGCATTTCATGTAAAGTCCATTCAGAATGATTTCATATCATTTATGCATTACTATCATATTTAGTACATTACATGTATATATTCATACTTGTGCTTACACTATCTCAAAATGTAGGGTCTGACACTCTTACCTCACATACTTGTGGTTAGTTGATCTCTCTTGTCGATTCAAGGATTGGTGAGTCCTCATGCAATGAGGACCAAGACAAATTTATAGCTTTCCTTTATTTCAGTTTTCAAACATTGTACATGATGTATGGGTTTTTTTCCCAACCACCTCTTTTGATGTACTAGATGGCTTGTAAATGATGCGGAAATGTAAACCATTCTTCATAACAATGGAAGTAATTTTATAAAGGCAAGCAGAAGTCTATAACACTTTGTCCGAAACCACTGAATACAACTTGAATAACTCTTGGGACGCAGCCAATACAAAATTCTAAAACATAATGAAAAGACATAAAGGAAAGGTGAGCAAATCCTCGATGCTATGAGGACTCGCCATGTCTTCAACTCCTTTGCTCTACTAGAACCTAGCCACAAGAATGGAACTCAAGATCGCCGGGCCCTACATTTTATAAGAATGTACGCAATAGTATGTGTTAGTACAATAATGTACTAAATATGATATCTATCATAAACCATCAACATAACCATATAAGAGGCATTAGTCAACATAAGACATATATCATAAACATAAGAACCAATAACATTAGTCATAAGCATAAGAGATAACCACATAATCGTAACCATAATTTCCAACATAGACATAGTGTAAGTGATGTTTGCGTAGTCAATGACACAACTTCCGATGCAAATATCTATGATCATGTAATAGTATAATAACCCAACCAAGAGTTGGGGTTGTGTCCCAATGGAGTGGTTTCGAGAATTAATAGAAAAATAAAATTAGTTCTAACTAGTCGTAGCCAAAGAAATTAACGACTAAAAACATTGTAAATTAAAGGGGGTGACACAAAAGTGTCAAATATCAAATGGGGATTTTGTCACAAATATAGCAAAAACAGTAAAATTAACAAAGAAACATATGAATGAGAGGAAATTATTGAGATGTGACCGCAATATATAATGGTATAAATCATTGGATACATGCTTTTGATAGGAAATTTGCAAGATAATAGTGAGTAGGCTAAGCTTTAGATGTAAATAAGTTCCCTCTCAGGCAACTTACCCGTTTCAAATGGGTTCCTCTCGGACACCCATTTGACACATGAAGGTCAGCCTACGCCTTACCCCACTCACTCTCTAAAGCTGAGTGTTAGGATATGGTACTAGGACTCACCCTCTCGGGCTGAACCTCATGTCCACCCACCCCTTAGGCCATCAGTCTAGCGGTCTTGGTTTCGCGACCTCTCTCTCTCGCAATTCGAAAACACGTAGGTGGTTTTTTATTTGCAACTACAAACAAATTAAATTAAACCACAACCGCTAGGTGAAATCCCCATTAAAATACATCTAACCTATCAGCAAGCAAAACCCAACAATAATCTCAACACATTTGCTAAATTACACCCCAAGAATTAGAGTTTTTAGCCACACATCAAGAGATAGAACTTTATACCTAAATGATCTTACATTGAAATGGGTGTGAAGATTTAAATCTTGTTACAGGCCAAGAGTGAAGAATCCGAGAAACCCAAGTCCAAATCCTTGGAGATGAAACCCTCTTCTTCTTCAAGTTTCAAAACCCTCTCAAACTCAAAGAAAAAGTACTAAAATTATATTAATTGTTTCACACTGAAAATATTATGATACTCAAATCTGATACTAAGCTATAACTCTCAATGAGTATTTATAGTTTTCAAAAATTTATGCTGCAGCGGGTCATTCGGCGACATTAGTCGGAATTGCCGATAAACTCGGCGATTCGCCCTTCTTCTGGTTCATCACCTTTTGTGCTTTACTTTCAGCATATTTATGTCCTAGATCATTGGGTGGTATATCTGTCACAAACCAGGGTTACCCCTAGAAGTAACACGGCGTACTTGACCCCCGAAGGTGGCACGTACAAGCCCTTAGCATAACCATCACATAAACACATAGAATAATGCGGAAAAATTAAAACTTTTTCTTTACAATCGAAATCATTTTATAAAACAAACGGGAGTCTAGATATTGTCTCATTTGACCATTTAATACAATCGAATAGGGACAATGCCCTTACAATAGTTTCTAAATGGAAATACTAAAAGAAACTCAAAGTAAAGTACCTGTCCTCGAAGCTTAAGGACTCACCAACTAAGTTTGGGGAAACTAACTAATCCAAGCTTGAACCAAGAATACCACCATCAAGGACCAATCCCTACATTTGTAGAAAACATAGAAATATGGGTTAGCACAAATTGTACGAAGTATGGGAGCCATGAATAAAAATATTTAAAACATTCTTAAAAGGTATATTTTGTTTGAAACCATTCTATATGTCATTTTTGAACATCATCTTTGAAATAGTTAGAGAATGTAGCTCATAAGACAAACCATACACACTTCATCATAACATAGAGGATATTATCATAGTCATAAATATAGTCTCCAACACAACATAATGCATACTCCAATCTTCACAAGACATATTTCACATATATAATTCAATGCCGAGATCATATCATCATAATAAAACCATCACATTAGTAACCTTGAACTCTACTTGTACAATGCATGGATAGGATCCCATATTCCTATCTACACTAAGTATTACTTCTAGGCCACCATGATCATGCATAACATAACTTGACCTTATTGATATCCAACATTCATAAATAAGGAGGCATTCTTGCTCATATCTTATAATAAATAAAGTCACTCATAGGAACAATCCAAATCATGCATTTATAATTCATATATCTTTATAGCATAAGGAAACAACACTATAACCCCTTTATAAGTCTACTTGTGCAATGTACAAGTGAAGTCCCATACCCCGACTCATACTAAGTAAAGCTCATTAGGAAGTCATTAGTATAGTCCATGTTCATTTTCATAATAAAGCATACATTCATAATCATCATATCATAGGATAGACATACCATGCCCACTCTCAAAATCTGCTTGTGCAATGCATGAATGAAGTCTCATACGCCCATCCATACTAAGTAGAACTTCTGGAGGAACCATAGTACATAACTCATGTTCTTATCATAATTCATATTCTTATCATATAGGGATAATCATACTCATTATATATACATAAGGCCAGTCATACATAACAACAATCCAATCAACATATATCATACCTTCATGTCTTACCATAGCATAATGAACCAACCCACAATCCCTTCCAAATCTTACTTGTGCAATGTAAAACTGAAGTCCCATACCCCCACTCCTACTAAGTAAACTTATCAAGAAATCACAAGTATATTTCAAGTCATATTCATTATCTTATTACATAGGGAGAAGTGCATTAACTGACATAGACCATGTGAGCTATGTGGAATCCGATGTCATATAACCCCACACCAAAAAATGAGTCCTACTTGCCTAAGGTAGAACTAGACATATATAGCTATACTGTGGATCCACTAGCTAATACCTATGCGGGCACATAGTTATGGGATAGGGAGATTGCTTCCAGAAACCTGACTTATTTTACTAGCGGGAGAGTTTCCATCTTATGAGAGCATATGTAGAAGACCCGGCCTAAAACTAGTGGGAGAGTCTCTACCTCATTAAAGAATATGTAGAGGACCCGGCCTAAAACTAACGGGAGAGTCCCTACCTGATTTTTCATATCCGCTCGGTGCTAAGCATTATTCTCCAACTTATACATATTTAAGGTGAATTACAATTTCATATGTGAAGGAGTACATTACCCTCCATTCAACCCAATTCATAACATAGCTCATTGATTCAACATGGTAAGAACTACCTTTCACCTTAGAATCATCATATAATCATCCAAGACAATTCATACATAATCATGTGTAGTAGTAAAGGGAGACTAGTCTTTAGACAATACCATAATTCATACACTAGTCATTGGATCTTCACCATTCAAGTGGAACATAACTTCATACATAAATACATGAAAAGTAAGAACCTCCACCTTTCAAGTGGATCAATTCATTCATATATAACAATCTTAAACATAGAGTACCTTCATACATTGCATTCAAGGCTATACTTCAAGATTCAACACTTACAATTTACCCGTTAAGGGTCATAAATCATGTCTTTCAATCACACTTAGAATTACTACTTTGAGCATGAATCAAACAAGACTAATTGACTAAATTAACATAGATACTATTCTAAGTATTCACATTGCATGAACTAACCCATCTCAATTTCATAAAGTTGGGGTCATGGGGAAGAACATGGGTTCATGGGGAATTTCACAATAAAACCCCTCAATAAATATCAAATTCATCATAATATAGGACAATTAACATAAAGAAATCGTTTTCAAGAAGAACCAATGGCTAGAATCAAAACCCTAGTTTTTGAACAAATTCCCAATTTCAAAAATTAGTGTTGAAGGACTTCATGGAGAAAGAAATTCCATGAATGAAGGTTCCCATACCTTAATTGAAGCTTTTCCACGAAATTGGAGTGAAAACCTTGGAACTTGAACATTAATCTTGAAGCTTTTGGTGTTCTTCAATGGAGGAACTTGTAGAGAGAGAAATTTTGGAGAAGAGATGAACTTTTTATTTTGAAGTGGGTGTTTGTGAAAGTGATTAATTTTGGGGATATTTTAATATAAAATCCCTTATATAGTTATTTAGAAATAATATAAAATATACCCAGTTTCTAATTTAACTTAAAAATATTATTTACGAAAATTCCCCTGCACATATGGACTTAGCCAAAAAAAAACTAAGGAATCTTTTAAGGAAACATTTAAGGTTCTTGAAGTGGTCCACTATCCTTGGACCCTCCCTTGGACTTTGCCTTTGGCTTTTTAAAGATAAGGCATATCCATGGGAGTATTCAGAAGGACTATTTATACCAAATATATATTTATTTAAAAATAATATAGACTATACCCATTTAATTTGGACTAAAAAGTAAATTATGAAATTACCCCTTTTTATGCCTCTCTTGGATTGCCCAAATAAAACTAAGACAATTACTAAGGGAGCTTTTAAGGCCCTTCAATTGATGTACCTTCCTTAAACCCTCCCTTGGACTTGCCTTTACCGTTTTAAAGCTAAGGCATAAGTCTACAAGGGAGTACACGACAGTGGCCCCCACATGTACTGCCTAGTGTACTAGGGAAGCCTCCACGCGTGGTGGTCCCCCCACTTGGTCCTTAAACCTTCACGTGGGTTGCCTTAAAAAACACTAAGGCATTTGTTTCAAGGAATCCTTTAAGGGTCGTAGACTGCTTCAAGTCCATTGAACCCATACGTGAACTGCCAACTTTGTCAAAAATTGCCAAGGCAAAGCTCATGAGGCCCTTCAGGGAGTGAACTGTTTCACGTCCCTTGAAGCCTCAAGTGATTTGCCTTTATGCCAAAAATGGTTAAGGCATTGTTCACGAGAGTTTGTAAGCACAGTGAACTGCTTCACGTGTCTTGAAGCCTCTCTTGAACAAATGCCTTTTACCCACACGGCTAAGGCAAAGTTCAAGGGAGCTCCTAAGGGTAGTGATGCATTTCTCCTTCCTTGAACCCTCTCTTGAACTTATACTTGGTCAAATTTTTGGACTATTTCATAACTCCAATTTATGCATAAACTTCTAAGATTCATATGTTAGGCTCTAGTTTCACCTATTAATTTTCCAGGTTGTTACAATATCCCTGCTTCGCTAAACTATTCGGCGACAGGTCGATTGCTCCTTTCATCGCCTTTTGAACCCTCTTCCTTCAGGGCTTCGCATACTGGAACAAAGGGAGGAATATGTCCCTTCGGCGACTTGCCAAGTATGCTTGGCGAAGCTCAGGCTTCAGTTACTTCGTTCTTTTGAGCCTTTTTGTTCCTTTTTGCGCGTAAGTGTCCATGTTTTCACTAAAACTTTAAATACCTGAAACTTAAGAGTTTTCATTAGATATTGAGATAAAATAAGCATTTGAGGACACTATTTCTATTAAAATAAAGCCCTATATGAGGCCAATTTGTGGACTCATCAACACCCCCAACTTAAACTTCTGCTTATCCTCAAGTACAACTCAAGTTTAGCTGTTCAAATAGGATGTCTCAAATATTGCTACACAAGACTAAATCATGAACATACACAACAAGATTCAAATTACTCATGCATAGATCAATTTTGTAATCAAAGATTCAAGTTGTTACAAACCATTACCAAAGATTCTCACGCTCGCAATACTTCCTACTTGTGCAAGTTCAAGCTCAACAAAGAGTATCTAAATGCCCTCATAAGAATGATTACATACTCACACACAGAGGTTAATAAATTCAAGATCAGGAATCAGATGCAACGCTCACACTCAAAAAGAGGAACACAATGCATGTTTTCACCCATAAGCTTGCCGTTATATTCCAATCGATCTTCGGTTCGGTTCGGCTCACTCAAGATCTAAAAGGTCTTTCTAAGGCCGGTAATGGGGCTGAGTGTAACGGTATGGTCATTTAGGCTCAGTGACTTTCTCCTCATGAGATGTGCTACTCTCAACGCATTCCCTTCTTTTCCATTATCAAATATTTTTCTAGTGCTTCTAAGTCATCTTTTTATTCCTCTCCAAGGATTGCTTAGAAACCCAATTTCTTTTGTACTTTTATTTCACAACTTTTTTTTATCGAGGGTTTCCGTTGTTCCGCAACACCATGGGTTAAGGGATACTTTTCTTGCACTTATTGACTTCTCGTTTTCCCTTTAACCACACCCCCAACTTAGGCTTTGTGCCTAAGTTGGCTGTTCACTAAAACAAAAACCAAGAGGATTATATGTAGTAGGTCAAGTAACGTCTAAGGTTTATCAAGGTTCTTCCAAAGAAAGGTACGGCTCAAAGAGTGTTCAAGAGAGTTTCACATGCTCACGGGTCGGCCACAAAAGTGGTACATGTCAAATTTGTCTCACACTCTTCAAAAGTTGCCTAAGATCATTTAAAGAGCACACCATACTAAATCAATCAGACTAACGGGATAAATTCTAGGTTTATTCATGCAAGGTTTAAAGTAAGCTCATCACACAGGGTATCGACACTTAAGTCAAACAAGACTACGCACTTTCGCTATTGTTCCATAGTCATTACAAGAGAATCAATTCGATAAATGGGTAATCACAATGAGATGCAAATATTTCACATATTGTCTATGCAACTTCATTTGGCCTTGTCGTAGCCGCATATTCATGTTCGTTCAACTGAGAGCACTATTCAAGTCATTGGTATTGATTGAAACTGAGACTTGAGTTTGTACAAGAACAGCCACTTTCAACACAACAGGTGGCGAAATTTTCCAAAAATGTTTTTATTTTTATTTTTCGGAGGGGTGTCCAAAATTATTTTGCAATTTAAAATGAAAGGGCGCCATAAGCTCAAACATCCACGAAAAGTAGATAAAACATAATTTTAAAGCAGAAAAACCTAAATATAAACAAAACATGAATCACAAATAGCACACAAAAGGTGAGCCTGACCCCACCATAAAAAAACATTTGTCCTCAAATGCAATTAGCACATAATCCAAAAGGTAAGATAAAGAAAGACAGAGGGGGAGGTAGAGAGGGGATCCTGTCTATGTAGTCACTCCGGCTGTCTGGGCGTCAGTGCCCGGAGTGACTTCCAGAAAGACCAACTCCTATGGATCTAGCAGCAGCTACTAGGGAGGCCTGCACAACAGCATCTATCATAATTTCTTCAGTCTCAGCTATGTTGTCTGCTGCAGTTCCGTCAAACATCTCATCGTTAGTCGCATTCTCTAAGTGAGGATCGGCTATAGGTTTTGTTCTATCCCCATGTCCAGTGGTGGTCTGAGGCATCGCAGACACGTTTGGAATCTCCATTCTTCAAAAAATCATGGAAACATCAGTGGATTTTAAGTAGTCCACATCTTTCCTCATCTCTGTAATAGCGGCATTTAAGCCTATCACCTCTTTTGTGGCTCTTTGGTCACGCTCACACATGGCTATCCTGGCTACCAAAGCATCAATGGTAGGGCATAGTGGTGTCACAACATCACCGAGGATAGCCTGAATCATTCCTGGAATGGATCTTTCTATGTTAACAGCCCAAAAATCAGCAGATTGAGCAAGCTGCCCCATCCGGATCAAGGATACCTAAGTGATCGGTTCACATGATGCAACCATAGCAGTGGGTCTAGGTGATATCACAGAAGCAGAGGGACCTGTAGTTTGTGAACGAGAAGAAGGAGTAGGTATACTTGAAAACCTAGGGACCGGAGTAGACAAAGATGCCTCTTCAGGTATAGAAACTGTGGCCACAACTTCCTTCAGCTTCTTTACGGCTTGATCCTTAAGATATTGAGCTTCGATCTTTCGGATATTGGGGGAGGCGGTGGCAACCAATTCCACATCCGTCTTTCCGTCTGTAGGCACCCGTGCTCTTTAACACAATGCAGTCATTATTATCGGGAAGGGGAGAGATGTTTGGCGCTGCTTTGCGCGCATATGGATCTCAGAAGCAATTATCATCCATACATTTATCCTGGTTTTCTCTATGATGCATCCAAGACAAGCTGCCTTAGAAAGGCGAAGGACTGATTCGTTATGTGATGGCATAATTGTGTTGTTGATGAACCCGAACCAGTATCTTGCCACTACGCCCAGGTCATTCTTTTCAATTGAAGCTTTTTCTACTAGCCATCTTGGAGAAGTATCATCTGAGATCAGCGGGGCTAAGCACTTTTTCATTTCATCCAATTTCTTTGTTCTGATTAAATGCTGGCAGTGATCATTAATCTTATCGGACATACCCAGAGCTATGTTGATAGCTTCACTATCACAAGATACCTTTGTTCCTGTAATGACCACGTTGTCAACTGCTTTGAAAGATGACACTAACCTCTTCCATTGAGGTACCAATGCACTATATGCATTGTAAAACTCTCTAACCCAGCTTGATATGTAAGAGCTACGGGATTTTGTGAATATTTGAAATTTGTGATATTTCAGGCACTGTATTCTTTCGGAGTACTTATCAATCACCCCATTCATGGAGAGTCATTTTTCCTCAATGATCGTTCTCGATCCCTCAGACTTTGATATGTTCGTTGATTTAGGTGGGGGGTCTTGTACTAGAGGATTATTGCCTGCTCTAAAACTGGAGGAGTCTAAGTGGTAGATCGAGGGTTTCTGATCCGAGATGGGTCGTTCATCTGTTTAGATCGTAACTCATTCCTCTGTGCCTCCATTAGTTCATCTTCATGAAAACACATGGTCTCATTGTCATATTTGGTTGGGTCATTGGTGTAAAAACTAGTACTATCAGAACTTGCGTCTAATAGTTCAACAGTTTTGTCCCTGCCCTTGCCTTTTCCACTAGTTGTGGAAATTTTAGTGGCCTTGTGCCTAGATGCAGTTGCATCCTCATTGATTGTGATACCTTTTCCTTTTAATCGGGGTGGTCTGTTGCTACAAGCTTTTTTAGGTTTAGTCATACCTGCTAAAGATTTGGGAAGAGTAAAGGAAAGAAAACAAACAGAATCACAAGCAATCTACTGCAGAAAAGCTCACCACGTAGATCAGCGAGTTGCCGAACCTCTTTTAGCGAGCAAGGGTTTGTACGCCCAAAGATACAGTGCATATGGTCTTAGGGATAGCATACAGAGGGCGATCAAGGGTACTTTCGGCGAGTTACTGAGTGCGTTCGGCGACTCATGACTGCTTGCCAAAAGTTGCAGTCTCAACCAACTTGACCTAATATCAAGGGCGAGATGGGGACATAGGACGAATCACTGAACGATTTGGCGAGCTCGTCTCAGCTCGCCAAATGGTCCAACGTGCCCATTTTCAATCAATCTTCTCGAATTCAATCCCGCAAAACCAAGAAGAAACATCAAAACATGCACTAACGATATTCAAACGAGACCCATATTACCCATCACTCCGGCATAATCAGACTTCTCCTGGTTTTGCCAAGTTTAGCTATTTGAGGATATTTGCTCTTAAGAATGTGGTTACCTATTCTATCATTAAGCAGCTTTCATCATTACCACAAACACGGGCCATTACGACTTTACGCAAAAAATTAAACAATGCACAAGCACAACCCAATGAGATTTAATTAATTACAATCACAACAAATACGGGCATTTGATGATAAAAACACTATGGGCACGATTTTTAAATTGAAATAAACATTATAATCCTAGCAGAAAGGTCCAGCACAAATCAATAAGATTTGATCATTGCAAAAGATTTCAAACTATTCGAAAGTAAAATCGGGGTTTGGATAATCAACCTTCTGTGTCTATTAAAATGTGATTAAAAAGCTAGGCAGCAAAGAAATCCAACTCTGAGTACATATCACTTATCTAAAATAATAGTAGAATGTAAGAAAATTGAAACTATTACCTTGGTGTGAATTTAGGAAGATTTAAAGTGAGGGAAATTGAAAGATATCAAATCTTTGGACCTTTGGCCATTATAAACCATCTAGTTTGCAACCATTCAGCGGCATTAGTTTCACTCACAGATCCATTAGGTGACACGCCAAATGGTCATTTACCTTGCCGACTTTTATAGGACCTTCAGTCAAAGTGAAGGTCCAAACGACGGTTTTCATCAGGACTGCCAACCCGGTCGGCGATTCGCTGAATAGAACTATTAGTTTGCCCAATGCAATTTCCACACATTTTCCACAGTTTAACATGTTCATTCAACACATCGTTATTTCTGATACATACAAAACATTTAAAACCTTGGGTTGCCTCCCAAGAAGCGCCTTATTTAACGTCGTGGCTCGACGTGAGCTACCTGTCAAACTTCATCTCTGGGGTTAGCCCTAGTGCCGCTAGGCAGCCCGCCTTTACTGCTTGGGTAGAGATGAGGCAATGTGTGGTCCAAGAGATTTTCAATCAACTTGATTGATCTTGAGTGGGAGCCACTCATGTAATTCAATACCTCCACGCTTTCCGTCATCACTTCTAGCATTCTATCTTGATCATGATTGTTTTGGAGAATGATTAATAGTGTCTTCTCGATACGTTTATTTTCATTGCTCCTAGACCTGTCTTGCCCATAAAGAGGTATGTGCCCCCTTTGGCTTTTGCACTGGTTTTCCACCTTTGAGATTTTGGTGGCTAAGTCGTTCAGCTTAGTCACCCACGACTTCTTGGTTCGTCCCAGCTAACTTGTCACCACTTCCATTAGCCATCCTTAGTGTTTCTGCATACACTAACTTAGAGAAAACCAAACCTAAAAATAAGGTTAGTAAACTACAACTAAGGAGAACAAAGATTTTACTAATCTAAGAATTCTCAAATAACACCACTCCCCGGTAGCGGTGCCATGTTGATGTTTGGGTAATCGATGGCACAACTTCTGATACCAATGTCTACAAATCGAGCAATAGTATAATAACCCAACCAAGGGTTAGGGTCGTGTCCCAAGGAAGTGGTTTCGAGAATTAATAGAAAAATAAAATTAGTTCTAACTAGTCGTACATAAAGACATTAATCACTAAAAAAATGTAAATTAAAGGGGGTGACACCAGAGTGTCAAATATCAAATGGGGGATTTTGTCACAAATATAGCAAAAATAGTAAAAATAACAAAGAAATCTATGAACCAGTGGAGATTCTTTGTAAGTGACCGCAATATATATTGGTATAAATCATTGGGTACATGTTTTTGATAGGAAATTTGCAAGATAATAGTGACTAGGCTAAACTTCATATTGAAATAAGTTCCCTCTCAAGCAACTTACCCCGTTTCAAATGGATTCCTCTCGGACACCCATTAGCCGCATCAAGGCCACCCTACGCCTTACCCCACTCACTCTCTTGAGCTGAGTGTTAGGATTTGGGACAAGGGCTCACCCTCTCAGGCAGCACCTCATGACGACCCACTCCTTAGGCCACTAGTCTAGCGATTTTGGTTTCGCGACTTGTCTCTCGAGCAAGCCGAAAATACATGAATGGTTTTGTATTTGAAACTCCAAACCCATTAAATTAAACCACAACCGCTAGGTGAAATCACCATTCAAATACATCTAACCTATCAGCAAGCAAAACCCAACAATAATCTCAACACATATTTTCTAAATCACACCCCAAGAATTGGGATTTTAAGCCACACATCAATAGATAGAAATTTATACCTAAATGAGCTTGCATTCAAACGGGTATGAAGATTTAAATCTTCTTACAGGCCAAGAGTGAAAAATCTGAGAGACCCAAGTCCAAATCCTTGGAGATGAAACCCTCTTCTTCTTCAAGTTTCAAAACCCTCTCAAACTTAGAGAAAAAGTACTAAAATTATAGTAATTGTTTCACACTGAAAATATTATGATACTAAGCTATAATTCTCAACTAGTATTCATAGTTTTCAAAAAATTGTGTTTCAGCAGGTCATTCGGCGACATTAGTCGGAATCGCTGATCAACTCGGTGAATCGCCCTTTTGTGCTTTGCCTTCAACATGTTTGTGTCCTGGATCACTGGGTGGTATATCCCTGCTTCACGGAACTATTCGGTGACACGTCGACTACTCTTTTCATTGCATTTTTTATCCTCTTCCTTCAAGGCTTCACGTACTGGAACAAAGGGCGGAGTAAGTCTCTTCGGAGACTTGCCAACTGTTTTTGGCAAAGCTCAGTCTTCAGTTTCTTCGTTCTTTTCACCCTTTTTGTTGCTTTTTGTGCGTAAGTGTCCATGCTTTCACTCAAACTTCAAATACCTGAAACTTAAGAGTGTTCATCAGATATTGAGATAAAATAAGCATTTGAAGACACTATTTCTATTAAAATAAATCCCTAAATGAGTCCAATTTGTGGACTCATCACCACCCCCAACTTAAACTTTTGCTTATCCTCAAGTACAACTCAAGTTTAGCTGTTCAAATAGGATGTCTCAAATAGTGCTACACAAGACTAAATCATGAACATACACAACAAGACTCAAATTACTCATGCAAAGATCAATTCTATAATCAAAGATTCAAGTTGTGACACACCATTACCAAAGATTCTCATGCTCGCAATACTTGCTACTTGTGCAAGTTCAAACTCAACAAAGAGTATCTAAATGCCCTCATAAGAATGATTCCATACTCACACACAAATTTTAATAAATTCAAGATCAGGAATCAAATGCAACGCTCACAATCAAAAGGAAGACACAATGCATGTTTTCACCCATAGGCTTGCCCTTATTTTCCAATCGATCTTCGGTTCGGCTCACTCAAGATAAAATAAGTCTTTTTAAGTCTTGTAATGGGGCTGAGTGTAAAGGTATGGTCATTTAAGTTGAGTGACTTTCAAGGCTTTCCCTTCTTTTCCTTTATCAATTTTTTTTCTAGTACTTCTAACTAATCTTTTTATTCACCTCCAAGGATTGCTTGGAAACCCAATTTCTTTTGTACATTTATTCCACAATTTTTTTTATGGAGTGTTACTTCTCATTTTCCTTTTCACCACACCTCCAACTTAGGATTTTGGCCTAAGTTGGCTATTCACTAATACATAAATCAAGAGGATTATATGTAGTGGGTCAAGTAAGGTCTATGGTTCATCAAGGTTCTTCCAAGGAAAGGTAAGGCTCAAAGGGTGTTCAAGAGAGTTTCACACGCTCACGGGTAGGCCACAAAAGAGGTATATGTCAAATTTGGCTCACACTCTTCAAAAGTTGCCTAAGATCATTTCAAGAGCACACCTTACTAAATCAATCAGACTAACAGAGAAAATTCTAGATTTCTTCATGCAAGGTTCAAAGTAAGCTCATCACACAAGGCATCGACACTTAAGTAAAGCAAGACTACACACTTTCGCTAGTGTGCAACGGTCATTACAACAGAATCAATTCAATAAATGGGTAATCACAACGAGATGCAAATAGTTAACATATTGTCTATGCAACTTCATTTGGCCTCGTCATACCCGCGCATTCATGTCCATTCGATTGAGAGCACTATTCAAGTCATCGGTATTGATTGGAACCGAGGCTTGAATTTGTACAAGAACAACCACTATCAACACAAGAGGTGCTGAAAATATTTGAAAAATAATTTTTTTTTGATTTTTCGGAATGGTGTCAAAACTAAACATACTCAATGCACACAAGGGAGTAGGGACTACATCTAGAAACCCATTATGCGTGAAATTCTCACAGCTAGTCATGTTCAAGGAGGAACTACCGTCTCCTAGCGATAACATGCTCAACATACACTAATGGAGCTCATATGCAATTTACTCTCAAAAAGCATTCATTCAAGGAGGAATCGCTCAACTCCAGACTAAAGCATGCTCATATATTCATCTCATGAAGTTGAATAGGTAACTCATACTGAATACACTACATATGAGGAAAATAAATCATGCAACACCATTTTCATTCAAAACACAAGTTTTCATGATCATGCCCCACATAAGGAAATCATGGAAATATACAAATCAGACATGACTTCACATATAAAGCAAATCATGAGGAACTCATCATCTTAATGCTAAAGGAGGAATATAAGGGAAAAAGATGAGGATATCGGGACTTCTCATTAGCGCTTGGCCTCCCCAACCTAAAACCCTCACTAAAGGACCACTCCTTACCACTTTCATGGAAGCAACTTCCTTTCCCTTCTACTTCTTAACTTACCGGTCTAAGATCCCTATCGGTACTTCTAGATTAAAGAAGTTCTGATTAACTTCCAACCCTTCTTAAAGAATTTATGAATGTCGGATCTCCAACACCCTTCTATAGTCTACAGACATGGAAAATCAAATACACCGGTGCCAATCATTAGGCAACTTTAATTCACAAGAAAGCTTACAAATTCTACTCAGGATCTCATATAAGCCTACAAAACCGAGACTAAACTTCCCTAACTCAATACATCTCTCAAGGTGAGAATTTCAAGACAACCAAATAATAAGCATCAAGAACACTCAACGACCCGCTATCTAAGAACATCATCTGCCCCCCTCCCCCCGAGGAGCAAACCTAAACGGAGTTTCTAAGCAACATTTATTTCAATACAACTAAGATCGGATTAAGTCATCACTAAAATTTCACATTCATCTCACAAAAAGACTAAACCATGGTGAACTATACCTATTTATCACATCTATCAACATACCCAAAGACTCCACAATGGAAAAGTAGGGTTCTACCATCCATGTCATAAAACAACAATGAAGCCCATTCATACTAAAGACAACATCAAGGTCTAGCATATCAAGTCACAAATGACAAGCAACACCGGACTCTAATAAGGCATAAAACACATACTAGAGCCATTAGAAACAACTTTTTTACCCTCTCTTTTTATTCTACTAAGGTCAGATCCATACTTAAAATCAATCTTAGAAGATAACTACCTCTTTGAAGTTGGTCAACACTTATTCTTTTCTCCCTCACCTTAACTAGGTGGTACATGCAACCAAAATATGACAAAATGGCATCTAAATTCTAACAAAGCATAAACAATCGATTAAGGAGCAACTAACATACTGGAATCCACATTTGGAGCACACTCTTCTTCACCTCTAGCTTGAAGTGCATAAAACTGGTTTTGCTGAGGGGTACTCACACCCGAATCATTTAGATCGGAATAAAGGTAGCGTTGAGATCTACCACGACTATCTTCTTCATTTCTAGAAACTATAGGGCAATGCCTTATCTTGTGGCAAAGCATGCCACAACCAAAGCAAACATTGGAACTCGCTAACAATTTACCCTCATGCCTTCTATCATATGTACTACACCCGGGTTATAGAACCCCGCTACTATCTCTTTGAGGCCTAGGGTTAAACACCTTATCTTGGTTAAACATAGAAGCATTTTTCTTCCTTTAGCCTCTACCTTACGAAAATTCCTCATTTGGTGACCACTTTCACCACAGCTGAAACAACCCTCATTGCCGGCTAAACATCTACCCTCATGTCTCTTCCTACACAAAGCACAAGTCGGCCATAGGGACTTATTACTAATTTTGAGTGGCTTTTCATCATCCATTCTAGACCTCCTTTTATCCCTATTAACTTGTGCCATCATGGCTTGGGCAAACATTTGGAACGCCGACCTAAACTCTGCATTAGTGATATTCTCAACTAGAGGGTCAATCGGAGCTGTTGGAGCTTGTGGAGGAACCTCTTGATCCACCATATCATCTTCATTCCTTCTAGCATTTTCCTTGTATTAGCCATATCATGAAAACTACAGGGCACAGATTACGAGGAAGACCTAATAGAGCTAAAATGTATGGCACGACCTCAAGAATAAAGAAGTAAAGTTTCCTACTCATCTAATAACTTCCTACTAATAAATGTGACACACTTCACACTTAAGAACAAGAGTCTACAAGACATGGTTTTGAGAAAATCCTATAATCATTCTAAAACCTTGTGCTTTGTTTACCAAGTTTTTCACGACCCAGGGGTACCCCCTAGATGTAACAAGGCATTCTCAACCCCGAAAGGTCTCCTACAAGCCACTTAGCGTATCATAACATAAATCAATAGAAATTATGAAAAAATTAAAAACATTTTTTATAACAATCAATGTCTTTTTTATAAAAGCAAGCGGAAGTCTATAACACTTCTCAAACCACCTAATACAACTTGAAAAAATCTTGGGACGCAGCCCCTGAAAAAGTCTAAAACATAAAGAAAAGATAGAAAGGAAAGGTGAGCAAATCCTTGATGCTTTGTGGACTCGCCAAGTCTTCAACTCCTTTGCTCTACTAGAACCTAGCCACGAGAATGGAACTCAAGATCGTCGGACCCTACATTTTATAAGAATGTATGCAAGAGTATGCGTTAGTTCAATAATGTACTGAATATGATGGCTAGAATAAATCATCAACATAGGCATATAAGAGGCATTAGTCAACATAATACATATATCATAAACATAAGAACTAATAACATTAGTCATAAGCATAAGATATAACCACACAATCATAAGCATTATCTCCAACATAGACATAGTGTAAGCATTAGTCATTATAAGGCATGAACCTTGAACATAGGAGATACGTCATATTCATAGCATAGTCAATACTTAGTTCTTAATAGCATAAGAGAAAATCTTCATAAGTAACATCCAAGTATACTTGTGCAATGCATGGATAAGACCTCTTAATACCATCCATGCTAAGTTTCCCTTTGGCTATCCTAATCATACTTACCCTCTCATGGTGTCACCTTTAGTTTACTTCTCATAGACAAGGGAATCTATCACCTTTAGTCAATCATATCATGAAAGAAAAATGGAGCAACAATCCACCAAACATACATCATAACAATAATTCATAAGACAATTCATTACATAGATCATCATACATTAAATAACATACCATGAGTACCCTCAAAGAATACATGTGCAATGTATGAGTAAGATCCCATAATCTCACTCATGCTAAGCAAAGCTTCTCAAGTAACCATAATTCATAATTCATATTCTTGTTTTGGGAATTATCCTTAACCGACATAGACCATGTGTGCTTAACATGGAATCCGGTGTCTACCCCACACCGAAAAGGGGTTGTACTATGCATTTCTAGTCATAATTTATCATAAAGGCTCATCTCATTCATTACTAGTCATGATCCATTATAGATTCTTTAATCTAATTCAATTCATTTCTATATACTTTCATTCTTAAACAATTACTACATATTTCATCATCCCTAGAAGATCATCTCTAAATCCTCAATTTTCCCTCTTTAGGGTACAAACCCACATTACTTCAATTTCATCAATCAACCTAGGGTTAAGCATATTAAACACGTTATATCATATTTTGGGGTTCTAACCTCTAGCAATTCATAAATGAATTCATCAATCATAGAAGGTAACACCTAAGACCTTACATAGTATAAAACCAAACTATGTAAATTTCACCCTAGAATCATAGGTTAATCAAGAATACATGTATAATCATACTAAAACATGTAATTACACAAAGACCAATCATAAACAACCATTATCCACTCAATTGGTTCAACATATAACAATACCCACAATATAGAAAGTAACCCTATCTAGAATTGAGGATTCATCTTCACAATTGGGGGAAACATGGGTGCCTCATTGATGAAATGGATCCATTAATTAATAATTCATCATACCTTGATTACAAAACCTAGCAAGCTCTAAATAATAGATTATTGACCTAGCTCGACCCTTCTTCTTCTTCTTCTTCTTTTTCTTCTTCACTTTCTAGAGAGAGAATTTCTTGAAGGGAACTGGTTTTCTTGTGGAGAGTTGAAATAATGATTTGGAATCACTCAATTAAGGGTGTATAGGTTTATATATTTTGTCTAAATACTAATAAAATGACACCACTTAACCCCTAACTAATTATGGAATGCTCACTACGTCCCCAACTTAAACTAACTTAGAGGCCAAGACTGCCTCACCCACGAGACCACGCCCACGGACCGTTGGTGGGTCCAGGGGCCATGCTGGTCCTCCGTGGGTAGTGGTCTCCAAGTCCTTAATTGGGGTCATGACCCATGACCCTTCCCACGGGCCGTGGTTCCATCTACTAGGTATGAGTCCCATCCGTAGGTGGACTATTTTGGGCATTTTTTCGGGGATTTTTTAGGGTCCTCCTCAAGGCCTCTTTGTTGGTCCTTGGGGAGTCGTGCCTTGATGTTTTAACCCCTAACCCTTCATACTTAGTACGGGAAGTAAAATATACGACTCTAACCCTCACAACAAACTCTAGAACCCTCAAGTAAAGCTCTAGTTTAGCCTACTAGCTTTTTCGGGTGTTAAAATGTATTTCTACTATCTTGTATTATGTATGGTAACTGGCTTGTATAGTGAATTTTGGGGTTTCTATACACTATGTTAAACCTAGTGTATACTTTGGCTCATAATAGGTCATGTTTTCAATAATCTGCAGATGAATTATTTCTTATCAGCTCTCTCGAATACTTCCTCAGCCTACCAGTACCTCTCCTCGTACCTCCTATAACCAACCTCTCTCACCTCCTCATTGGTACAACTACACATCTAATATTCACATGTACAAATGATCTTAGTTTTTATAAGATAATAAAATCATATTACAGATTGGAAACAAGCACAAGTATACAAGTTGCATACCAAAAAGTGGGAAAAAAAATACAATTTAGAGAACACATCACAAACTACATACAACAGATTATAAGTGAACTTACGGACTACCTAATACCCATTAGGCTGGTCAGAATATAATTGGTACATAAGCAACTGAATGGGAGGCAGCTTCTACATGAACAATTCAGACAATGTTATATCAAGAAGATGGATCATCTCTAGCCACAGTGGTAGTTCTCATAATTTAATGAAACGTGACAAGTATTTTAAACATATGGAGTAATGAACTATCAAGATTGACTAATTACTCATTGTGTATACTTAAACATTTCATAAGTAACACAATACATAGAACAAAACGAGTGTTTATAGCATAGATAATATAATCAAGGAGCATCTATAAACAAACTACGAGGATTAAGGAATACAAGTCAAAAATTGATTTAAAAAAAAGAAGAGGAAAGAAGACATGCCATCACAATTGATGTGTTTACGTTATATATATACAGTAAAAGAAAAGAATACCTTAGATACAAAGTATATTGTTTTGTTGGGGAAATTCAGATGAACACCCTCACTTCATCCTAAATTTGCCCTGATTTAATGGATACAATACATGTGCAAATTAATAGTAATAGAATATGCATATACATGGTCAATGAATTTTATTCGCAAATAAATGTCATTTTCATATAACGTGCAATATAAGGAAAAAGAGTATGTTATGCTTAATTTTGTTAAACTTGACTTAATCATATTGTGACATATTAATTATGACATCATATATCAATGAATAGTGTCAGTTATACTAATTGAGGTCAATCTCATTATTTAAAGTTAAACTTCAGGAAATCTTGTGTTTGTATCTCCAAATTTTTTGGACATAAATACTACTTAGGAAGTATGAGATGACCCTAAAGGTACTAGATATATCTTTTTTCTCGCTTGATTAATTAATTTCTACAAAAGATCTATCATACTATGGAGTGAATGATTTGATAAATGAATACTCAATTATTTCTTCAATGTAGAGGAATTCATACCAATTCATCAACTCGAATTAAACTAATCAAACCCCAAGAAAATTTATAAATTTCAGTTAGGGTTCTAGGAGACAAAAAGTTTCAGCAACATGTCCTATAATGGAAAATAAACTCTAACACAAATATGAAGAAACAAGAATATTTTTGTAATTAATAGTTTTGGTAGAATTCTATCCCTCTCTTGATTCTTATGTACAATAATTTGCACCTAAAATGGAGTTTATTTCATCTCCATGTAAGTAGAATTTTTTGGATTTTCTTAAAGTATTTAGTTTTCAACAATAGTCCATGCAAATCTTGATCTCTTTGTGAATGTTCCATGAATTGGGGAAATTTTCGAGATCCCTCTCGAAGGGATATATTACCTTTTATATACTGCGATCTACAAGTAGTCTTCAAGAATCCTAACTAATATTGGACTCATCTGCTAGAGTCCCACAAAATTGTGATGCATACAAATGTCGAGTTCATGTCTCATGAAGACACAACTTTCTTTTATAAATAATCTTTTTTGTCACATAATTCACTTAACTCGCTTGATGGCTGGAGTTTTATTGTTTGCGGTGTAATCAACAATACCAAAAGAGGTTTTATGTTCAGAAATGTAGTATCTTTATTGAAGCTAGAATAAAAAAAGATTGCACCAACAACGGACACACCAAAATCTCCAAGAACATTTTGGAGAGCAGTTTCAGCTACCCATCCAAATGTGGACACAAGATCAAATTTCTAAAATATCTCAACAGTAAAACAAACATATTAGTGTTTGTAGATCAGGCGAGGAATGTAGAAGGTGCTTGTGCAGGCCAGCCTTAACTGCAAATTGAGCATAGCATTCATTGTTTACAACTGTAGACCTTAAATTGGTAAGTAGTCCTAGATATAGTCCTGAATATTTGAAATAGAGATGTGATGTAACATCATAATTTGGAACTAAATCTCCAAGAAATTCCTAGCATTGATACCAACGTAAAACCTTATGTAGCATGTAAGATACTTTTGTTAGAGCTTCAACTACAACGAAAGGATCGTGGAAATTGTAATATATTAGGGATTCAAAGTAATCAACATTTACTAGCTTCTAAGCATTCACAAGGAAGTTCCTTGGCATAGGTCCATCAGCAAAATCCATGTGCAGCCCAAGCCATTTCATTAATGATAAATCATCTACTTCCCTGCACGCGCTGAGGAAGGCATGTATTAGTGCCTCAACCACTTCAGGTACTCTCTTACTACTTCTAATCTTTAGCCTTACAATACTATACATTCTTACAGGAGGCATCATGAAATCTTCATTAAAGCTGTGAACTTGAGAATAATCAACAGGAGTGAGAGACTCTTTAAGAACAAATGGTTCATTACCAATAAATTTTGGTAATTTACGAGCACTTTTAAACTTGCACAGTGCAACATTAGAAATTATTGTACTTTTCTTAATTCTGAGAAAACCGATGTGATGATTTTGATAAGTCTTAAACAGTTGTATACTAACAACACATTTGAGAAAAGAGACTCCAAGTATCTCAAGTGATTTATTCCAAATTAAATTTCTCAAGGCATTTCTTTGTTGTCATAGCTCCCAAAACCTTGGCAATTGGGATAAAAAAAAATTAATTTGTAGTGATTCAAAAGTATTCTTTTATGGTTTACATGGGATGAATTCCCCTTTAAAGTCTAAAGGTTCTAGAATGGCAGATAGTTATTGGCGAAAGATTCTTGACCGCGAGAATCTTATGATTTCTATGGTATACGTATGGCAGTGAATCTATCCTAATGTAGTATCCCATATTTGATAATGGGATATAATTTACCTGAACAAAATTATTGTTATAAGTGTATGTCTTAGAATTCATAAGATTCTTGAGGTCATGAATATTTCTCCAACAACTATCCATCGTTCTAGAAGCTTTAGACTTTATAGGGTAACCTTTCGTTCTGGTAAACTTGAAATAATCCTTTGGATCACTGCAATCTAAAACTAATTACCCCAACTTCTAAGGTTTTGGATGTGATGATAACAAAGAAATGCCTCCAGAAGTTTCATTTGGAAACACTTGAGAAACTTGGAGACTTTTCCGAAATATGCTATCAGTATACAACTATTTAAAACTTATGAAAATCATCATGATAGTCTTCTCACCATTAAGGAAAATAAAAACATTTCTAATGGTGTAATGGTGCATGCTTTGATGTGCTCGTAAAATGCTGAGATTTATCCGTCATAAACCATTTGGTCTTAAAACGAGGTTCATTCCTAGTAATAATTCTCAAGTTCACACTTTTTGCTAAGAGTTACTGATGCCTTTAGTAGAATTTATAGTAGGGTAAAGCGGGAGATTACAAGTAAGAGGGTTGTTGATGTGGTTGAAGTACTAATAGATGCCTACCTCACCTTGGGCGGGGCACTAACAACTTTATCATTTGTGAAATGGCTTGGATGGATATTTATTATATTGATGCACCTATACAAAGGCACATCACCGTGACCGCTGAGAAGCTAGTCAATGTCTGGTTCTTGGAAATCCCTACTACATTACAAGTTCTATGAACATTCGCTTCTTGCTGATGCGCTAACTCATGGATCTTACATGCTATCTTAGATTCCACGATGCTATGAGCACTTGGACTTTCATGGAGATGTAGTGCTATATTATGTTGTTACAACATATCTTTATTTGAGATATCAAGGACTGAATCCAAGACTAATTGCTGATTTGCGGTCTACTTTAGTAAATAATGAATAGTACGCTCAATCTATAGTTAAGGCTAGCCTACATGAAATCATTCTTCATGCCTCGACATATCTACAAAGGCATATATATTGTACTATTGAGGATTTTGAGAAATTAAATCTTGTTTCCTCATTTGCATGGGAGGGTGAAACTACTTTCCCAAGGGTGCTTGGAGATGTTATTGAGTCCCTCGTTAGCGGGATCTTTATTGATTCTGGCTTTGATGAAGATACTACATTTTTAAGCATAAACCTTTTCTAGAACAATTGATTGCACTTCTAACAATAAAACTCTATCCAATAAAAGAGTTAACTAAACTATGTGACCCACAAAATTTTCATGGGACAAGAACTCGACATGTAAGACAGAAAATTTTTGTGGTACTCTATAAGATGAGTCCAATTTTAGTTAGGGTTCTTGGAGACTAATTTATCCTAAACTCTAGCTTACACCTATATAATGTGTAATATATTTCCTTCAAGAGGGATCTCAAATATTCTATATATTCATGAAATATTCACAGAGTGATGAAGATATGGGTGCACTCTTGTTGACAAAAAATACATAAAAAGGATCCACAAAATCCTTTCACGAAGATCAAAAAATCCTAAGAAAGTCAACATCATCCTAATTTGAGATATATAACACTAAAAAAACATAAATCAAAGAGAAATTTTAAGCCAGAAGTGTCAAGGGATAAACATATTTGTGCTCACAATCTTTAGGAATAAATCATTCTTTTTATTTATTATGTGATTGCAATATATTTTTTGTATATGAGAAAAAATACTGCAAACAAACTAGAACACCAAGTGTGACCAAATTTACCCTTCATGTCCTCTCTCACAAATCAAGTGTGAATCTGAAGCCATAAACCACAAAGATGGAAGTTCCATTTTTATGGATACCTCAAGTCTCATATTTGAGTTTGATCAAGTTTATACTTTCACAGGACTTAAAGTAGGGGGGATTCATAGACACAAATATTTTTTAGAACTCTTTTATATGATCCCGCATGAACAAGCTTAACACGCTTTGTTTCTTATGACATGTTTGGATTGGGTTTCACTGTCATTAGTATTAATGTATGCAGAACATACTCATTCAAAATTACATAAATTCTAGTACTAAATGTCTCAACATTTAATAGGTTGGTAAAATACTTCAATATAGAAAAGAAAGATAATTAAAAAACAAAAAGTATTCTTTTATGTCCTATATTTTTACAAAAGCTATGGATCACGGCGGTCCAAGCCAAGTGATAATTTTCATTAGGTATCTGGACAATAATAACTCCTACACACCCAATGCAACGCACAATGCTAAGTACCAAACTAAACAAAATTTAAGTTAATATCGAATCTAGTCGTATATTGATAACGCTTGTATAAAAGGCTTATAATATTAGGCATTATGTCGAATTTATTATAAAGGCATTTGTCAAAGAAAATATCGATATAAACAACAACTACATATCAATTCAAAGATAGTTGCGGTCGGTTCTCTTTATTTTTGGATCAGGGCGAGGAGGAATGGATGAAGGAGTGACATGTATAAGTTATGCATCTAATACCACACAATATTAACCTCATAATAGGATTTTTAAGACACAATAAACTTTAGAGATTGAAGGTGCACCAAAATTAACGTAATACCTACCTAGAATAGTAGGGTTCATGAAACATACTTAAAAGGCTACTCAAATATACTTTTCACTAGAGGAAGATTCCTTTTGCATCACAAATATAATTTCTTTAGCATACAACTAAAAATATTACCAGGTAGTCAATGAAGTGAGTTGAAAACCATGAGGTATCAAATACAATTTTAGAGAAAAAAATCTAGGTGATTTCTTCTGTTTAGGCATTGGAAGGATACAGTACCCTAGTGCCTGTGTTGGTGTGACGATGTGATCTTTGATGCAAGAAAGATAAAGTGAACCACAATCAAGCAAGAAAGATAAAGTGAACCACAATCAAGCAAGAAAGATAAATGGTTTAGAAATAGAAAGGAAGAGGGAGAGATACCAATTGATATAATTTTAGATGGAAGAATAATAAAGTGAACCACAATCAAGAAAACAAGATATACGATTAAGTTCAATTGAACAGAGGGTTCCCCAAACTCACAAAGGAGGCTTAACATCCAATGTTTATTCAAAACTAAACAATAAAATAAACCCTAGTTTCTACTATTTATAATAGTAGATAAACTAACCTAAACTAATTATAGTAATACCCTTGAGCTAAAACAAAGAAAGGTATTGCCTATTAATTATTTAAAATGTAGTAATCAGTTGCTTAAATTTCCATTATAGTGTATTGTAGACCTTCCATGCTTCTTTCGTTAGTTTTCTAAGGTATTCAAAATACTTCGAATCTACTTTACGGTCTTCATATCCATGATGACTAATCCATAATCCGTCATTTAATATATAGGACAGCACTATACGAATATAATCTTAAATATTTTACGTGTTTATCTTGAATCACTAAATATATATATATCGAGAATCTATTAGTAATGTCTGATGACTACATGCGTGATTTCAAATATAGTAATTAACATCTTCTCGCAATGAAATTGAAGAGTTTCCTTTGATTCTCTCCATTAATAACTTTCCCTTGTTAGCCCATTTTTAAACTCGAAAGAAAATTTCAAATTTTTAGAATAATTTGTACAACAAAGCACCCTCGAACATGGAGAAACAACAAAGAGCTAGAACGGTGATGAAGAAAAGAAGGGAGAAGATAAGATTGCAGTTACATTATCTTTGTTGAGCGAAACATATTGTGTGGGAAGAAGGGAGATGAGAACATTGGGATAGGGAGATTGTGCAACCCACAAGAGAATAATTAGAGTAACATTCAGCCAAGCAAGGAGGAAACACAATGAGAAGAAATAAAGTGAGCTCAGAAGGAAGCTGAAGTTAGCATTTGTAGATAGGATTAGTGAAAGTAGGCTTTGCCCAAATCAGATTAGAAAAGGATTTTTGATTGTTGTATTTTGGGCTCGGGAAAGAACTTTATTTTTGTTTTTGGTTTATTAATAAAATGGACTTTACGGCCAAATAATAATTTCTTTAAAATTCAGGGTAATGTATAGAATGTATCTTCATACCCCTTCCAAAAATACTTATACTCACAATGTGTAGAATATAATCATCAAAAGTACATCTATTGTAGATAATGATAGTGTGGAACATTTATTGATAACCAAAGAAGAAGTAACCCCGAAGAGTTTTATAGCTCTTCCAAAAAAATTTGAACAATATGCTATCAAATTTTTTGATTCTCTCAATGAACTATCATGCACAATGTCCAAGGATGATTTACTTTTGAATTATCAAACTAGGATATACAGTAATCAAGAAAACCTAAAGAATTGACGTCCCCCTAAATATTAGATTTCTATAGTATAAAAGTCTAGTAATTAAACATTGAAACCCTTCTCATGTTCAAGTACTTATGTCACAGACATAAAGGTAAAAAATCCTCCCTTTATTTTGAGTCACCTTTCATGAAGAATACACGAACAAGTAAAAGCACATGAGGGTGATAGATCAATGTGAGGTATCCTACTTATCAATGGTTCTTTTGACCTTTTTGTAGTTACAAAAAAAGAAATACACACATCAAATCAGGAGTGCATAATATTATCATCTCCAGAAAAATGGTCCATATTCTCATTCATCATTAGCTAAAGGGAATATGGAGAATTATTATCTTAACTACACTTCCTTCTTGAATGTTGGAATATCTTACTTTCTATAGGCAAGACTATTTATGTAAGAAATTTAATATAGGTGAAGAGGATTGAGTCTTTCATGGAGATGAAGTAAATTTCAAATTCTTTACTATTTTCTATTGTCAAAGTGTTTTTCACAATATCTTTTTAACAATAGAATAATGAAAAGTGCAAAGAAATATAGGTGATGCGATTCCTCATAAATATAAGGACAACATATCAGGATAACTCAAGAAACAAAAACATTCAATTAATTGAAGACACAAAATGGGATCAAAAAGAAAAAATTCCTAGATTTGCAAAATGGAATATAGGAATAGAAGTTAAGAGTTAATGAAGTTACCATCTTATTTAAAAGGTAAAGAAAGAGAAATTTTATGTAAGATTTAAAATAAATTTAGGAAAATAGTTATGGATAAACTAGCAGCGCACCGATTGACTTATCTATTTTGTTCAGGCTCAAAGGCTAATGCCTATAGGGTGCTTGTCTTATTTTCCTATGTGTTTGATATGAATAGCGCGATCCCTCTAGTTGATTCCATTTCATTTATTCGCGATTTTGTTGATATTTTTCTTATCTAGCTACATGTCCTACCCCCAAAGTGTAATATTGATTTCCCTATTGTGCTTAAGTATGATACTTGGCCTATTTCTATTCAACCATACCGTATGGATCCTACAAAGCTCAAGGAGCTCAGTATTCAACTTTAGGAACTATTGGGTAAGGGGTTCATAATGCCTAGTGTAACACCATAGGGAGATCCCATTCTATTTGTGAAGAAGATGGAGTGTATGATGCACATATGTATTGATTATAGGCACTTGAATAAGGTGACGGTGAGGAACCGCTACTCCATGCCTAGGAGTGATTATCCATTTCACCAGCTTCAAGGTGCCACAGTATTTTTGAAGATTGCACTAAGGTATTTTTATTATTAGCTGAGGATTAGGGCAGTAAGCATCTCTAAAACTGCATTTAAGACTCACTATCGCCACTATGAGTTCCTAGCGATGCCTTTTGGATTGACTAATGCCTCTACAACCTTTATGGAGTTAATGATGCAGATGTTTAGGATGTATCATGATTGGCTCGTCATTCTGTTCATACATGACATTTTTGTGTACTCGCAGAGTAGGAATGATCATGAGCAACATCTGAGGATTGTGCTCTAGACTTTGAGAGATTGGCAACTTTAGGAAAAGTTCTCAAAGTGAAATTTCTTTCTTGAGTCGGTAATATTCTTGTCACAACCCAAGGGTACTCCCTAGATGTAACATGGCGTATAGAACACCAAAGGACTCCATACAAGCAACTTAGCTCTCATGACATAATAAATAGAACAATAACAGTAAAACAATTCAAAGTCCAAAACATTTTTATAAAACGAAAAGCGGAAATCTAAACTCATGTCTCCACATAGCCATCTAAATCTAATAAAATAAAATTGGGCCTAGCCCATACATCATGTCCAAAAGGAAAATACAAGAAATAAACTAAAAACAATAATTCTGTCCTCGAAGCATGAGGACTCACCAAAGCTCGAGAAAGTCACGAACTCAACAACAAGCCACCAGACTCGAAAACCTATTTATCAGACTCTATATTTGGGCAAAATGTAGGCAAGAGTATGCATTAGTATAATATACTGTATCAAGTATGATAGCCATTTATAAAAAATTTAAAACATGCTATAAGGGGACATTTCATTTGAACACATGCAATTGACAAATTTAAACATTATATGAAAGAGTTATAAATCATAAGTCATAAACCCTGATCAATGCAAGGTAACTTCTTGTTTAACATTTTAAACTCATATGTGATACTCCTTAGGTAACCTTAGTTCATTATAACTTGTGAGGAAATAGCTGCCGTCATTGAGAACATGTGAGCTATAACATGGAATCCGGTGTATCCCCCACACCGAAAAGAGGTTGTTCTACTTGTCTAAGGAAGAACCATGAATATCTAGCTTAAGTGGATCAACTAGCTAATCAACCTATGTGGGCGCCTAGTTATGGGATAAAGAGATTGATAATAGAAACCCAGACTCCACTTCGTGAAGGCTTCCATCTCATGAGATTACTTTGGAAACCCAGAGTCCACTACGTGATCAAATTCAATAAAAGGAAAATGATCATCCCAATTACGAAGTCAATAAAACAAGCTCTCAACATATCTTTTAAAGTTTTGATAGTAAGCTCTGATTTCTCATTCATTTGAGGATGAAATGGCGTATTAAGATTAACATTAGTACCGAGGCCGTTTTTGAAAGACTTTCATATTTGAGAAGTGAATTGTGTACCACGATTGAAAATAATGGATAGGGGCACTCCATCCAACCTAACCATTTCCCTCAAATACAACTTAGCATAATCTTCCAAAAAATAGGAAACCTTGACAGGAATAAAATGAATTGAATTCTTCATACGATCTACAATAACCCAAATTGAGTAATGTTGTTACCAGGTACGAGGTAATTTAATAATAAAGCCCTTATTCAAATCTTCCCACTTCAAAGCAGGAATGCTAATATCTTCAGACAAACCGACTAGCTTCTGATGCTCAATTTTCATTTGTTGACAATTAGGCACTTAGCCAAAAATTCAACAATATCCTTCTTCATCACATTCCACAAATAGACCTCATACAGGTCATGGTACATCTTTGTGGCTCCCAGGTTAATGGACTAGCAAGAACTATGGGCTTCTTATAATATTTTCTCTATCAAGTCATCAACACTATGAGAGTACAATGACCTTCGTATCAAAACACACCATCTCCTCACTAGGAGAAAGCCTCAACAAACTTTTTAAGCACCACTTCCTTCAACTCAACAAAAATTGGATCAAGACCTTGTTTGGCTTTCACATCCAACAAAATTGATGATTCTAAATCATTATGAACAATAACACCGACTATAATAGAATCAACCAACTGAACACCCAATTGGGCCATTATATGAACATTACCAACCAACTCCTTTTCCTCTTTCTCAATATGATAAACACTACACATTGATATTAAACTAAGAGAATCTTCCACCACATTTACCTTACCAGGGTGATAGAGAACACTCATGTCGTAATCCTTCAAGAGTTCTAGCTATCTACGTTGGCAAAGCTTTAGATCCTTTCATTTTGAACACATATTGCAAACTCTTACGTTTGGTAAAGACATCAACATGGACACCATATACGTAACGCCTAAAAATAATTAAGGAAAAAACAACCGCTGCTAGATCTAAGACATGGGTAGGATGGTTATTTTCATGAATTTTAAGTTTCCTTGAAGTGTAGGCAATGAATGTCACATTTTGCATGAGTACACATCCTAATCTAAGTCTTGAAGCATCATAATACACAACGAACAAATCAGAATCTTCTGGTAAAGTCAACACCGGAGCGGAGGTAACTCTATCTTTCAATTCTAGGAAACTCTTCTCACACGCTTCTGACCATAAGAACTTAACTTTATTTTGGGTCAATACAATAAATGGAGAGCCAATCAAAGAAAGCCCTTCCAAAAACCTTGTATAATAACATGCAAAACCTAAAAAGTTTTTAATATCTTAAGGGGATAGAGGTCTAGGCCAACTCTTAACCGCATCCGCGTTCTTGGGTCTACCTCAATACCCTTACCGTTGATAATATGACAAAGGAAAGCGATAGAACTCAACCAAAATTCACATTTACTAAACTTTGCAAAGAGTTTTTGACCCTTGAGAACTTGAAACACAATTATCAAATGATCGGCATGGTCATTCTCACTCCCTCAGTAGATCAACATGTTTTCAATAAACAGAATCATGAACATGTCTAGATATTGTCTAAACACTTTATTAATAAAGTCCATAAATGTGGTTGGAGAAATAGCCAAATCGAATGATATTATTAAAAACTCATAATGACCATACAGAGTTTGAAAAGTCATCTTCCTTCACCATCAATTGGTGATAACCTGACCAGAGGTCGATCTTAGAAAAGTAGCCCACTCCTTGGAGTTGATCAACCAAAACATATATACATGGAAGAGGATACTTTTTTTTAATTGTAAACTTGTTCAATTGCCAATAATCAATACACATGCAATGTGAACCATCCTTCTCACGAACAAACAAAACTAGAGCACCCCAAGGAGAGATACTCGATTGGATGAAACCCTTATCCAACTAATCCTTCAATTATTCTTTTAATTCTTTAAGTTCTGCTGGAACCATACAGTAAGGAGGAATAGAGATAGTTTATGTATCTGGGAGAAGGTCTATACCCAAGTTTATTTCCCTTTCGGGAGGAACACCAAGTAAATCATCGGGAAACTAGAGAAATGTCAAAAAATCTTGTGCAACAGCTTGCCTCTCTTTGACTGGAAACATGAAGAGTTTTCTAACAAAGAAGTAGACAACGAGACATGTTTTGACCCAACCATTATTTGAAAAAGGAAAAATGTGTCTAAGTGCAGATTTTTGATAACTTACATTTCCCAGGTTATCAGAAAATCAACTCATGTATAGTTCAAAATGATAGAATGATGAGATGTATTTGAGATCGAATAAGGGTCCTTCTATATAACTTATCTTGAATCGTGTATGTAAAACTTCTCTTGAATCTTCATGTCTTCTAAAGTGGTGAGATGGGAATTTTGATCTATGTTGAGCTTGGAAAGAAATCCTATTCTCAAATCTGGCTCCTGCTACTTCAAATTGAAAGTTGACTTTGTTCTTTAAGCGAGTTGTTAAGATTAATAGGTGAGTTGTCCTAATTTTCTTGAAGGGTTCTTGAGATCAAAGTTTGGCGATAGTTTAAATAAGAAAATATTTGTGAATATGAATATAATATGGTGCTTAGATTGTGTATCGAGACTTTGAACGACACTTATGATTTGTTTCAATGTATATACATGGCTTTAGATTATTAAAATTAACTTCATTATTCGTTATGTTACACTAAATCCTATTATTCAAGAGAGTTCTGCTAAATTAAATCTTATTTTCCAAGAGGGTCACGCTAATCTCATTTTCTACATGGCTCCTGCTAATCCCATTTTTCAAAAAGGGTCTTACTAACTCAAGTCTCATTTTCTAGGAGGTTTTAGCTAATCCCATTTCTTAAATGAGGGTCCTTTGAATCCCATTTTCTAGGAGGGTCTTTCTAATCCCATTTGTCACTAACTGTCCTATTAATTCCATTTACCTAAAAGGTCCTACAAAATTTTATTTTCTAGAAGGTTTACCTAATCCCTTTTTCTAAGGGTGTTGTGCTAATCAAACTTTTATGTAGGGTCCTACTAAATCCAATTTTCCAGTAGGGTCCTGTTAAATACCATCTTCAGAAAGGGTCTTGCTAAACATAATTTTCTCGGAGGGTCCAACTAATTCCATTTTTCGTGATGATCCTTCTAAATCTCATTTTCAAAGAAGGTCCTGTTGATCAAATTTTCCAAGAGGGTCCTGCTAAATCATATTTTCTTGGAGGGTCCTCCTAAACCCAGTTTCCGAGATGGTCCTGCTAATTCCATTTTCCAAGAGGGTCTTTCTGCAAAAAATACCATTTTCAAAGAGCTAATACAATTTTCCATGAATGTACCGCTACATTAAATCTTATTTTCCAAGAGTCCCCTACTACATCCCATTTTCAAAGAGAGTTTTACTAAATTGAATCTCATTTTTCAGGAGGGTCCTACTAAATCTCATTTTTTCATGAAAGTTTGTGTAATCTGGCACGACCCAGGGGTAAACTCTATATGTAACATGGCGTACAGGACACCGAGAGGCCCCATACAATGCACTGAGCATTCATAAAATAATAAATAGAACAAAGAGATAAAAGGAATACATTTCAAGTCCCAAATTTTTTTATAAAAGTAAAGCTGAAGTCTAACCACTTTTTTCCAATAGCCATATAGTACAATAGAATAAAATTGGGCCTAGCCCATATATCATGTTCAAAAAATGGTAATAAGAAAGAAGACTGAAAACAATGAAAATTCATTCTGAAAGCATGAGGACTCACAAAAGCTCGAAATCTCTCAAGTCAACCTCTAGCCACAAAACTAAGAAACCTGACTGTCGGACTCTTCAATTGGAGAAATATAGGCAAGGGTATGCGTTGGTACAAAATAATTTACCATCTATGATAGCCACGCATATAAGCATTTAAGTCATGCTAAAATCAGACATTTTCATGAATATGCAATGATCAAGCTAAAACATGAATCTTGAGGGTGTAGAAAGCATAAGCCATAAAACATGATCAATGTAAGTGAATATCATCTTGAAACACATTTACAATACTTCTTTAAGTAACCTTGGTTCATCATAACCTTACTTTATTGTGGGAAGTAGCCTTAACCGACATATAAGACCATGTAACCTACCAAACTGGAATCCAGTGTCCACCCCACACCGAAAATGGGTATCATACTTGTCACAGTAAGGACCATGAACTTCTAGCTATTGTGGATCCTCTAGCTAATGTATATCTAGTCAATCCTATGTTGGCACTTAGTTGTGGGACATGGGTAATCACCACTTGTCCACTCGGTTCTAAGCTTAACTTCCACAGAATAAATATTAATCATATCCATCTTAGCTCATGAAGGAACAAGGGTAATTAATGAGTCCATAAATTTGACTCATTTAGGGCTTTATTTTAATAGAAATAGTGTCCTCGAATGCTTGTTTTATCTCAATACCTGATTAAAATGCTTAAGTTTCAGGTATTTGAGGGTTTACTGCAAGCATGGACACTTAGGCAGAAAATTGAACAAAAACGGCTGAAAAGAACAAGAAATGAAAGTCTACGGATCGCCGATTTCAACTTGGCGAGTTGCCGAATTGACATGCACTACCCTTTGTTCCAGTACGCGAATCTTTGAAGGAAGTGGATCAAAAGGCGAGGAAAGGAGCAGTCGGCGAGTCACTAATTAGTTCCGCGAAGCAGTACTTTAGCGCCCAATGATCCAGAATACGAGGATGCTGAAGGAAAGACACTGAAGGCGATGAGGTGATTAATGGGTGGATCGCCGAGTTCAACGGCGATCTCTACTAATGTCGCCGAACGATCCTCCACAGCACAATCTATGAAAACTATATATACTAGTTAGATTGGTAGTCTTAGTGTGGAACATTTTAGAGTAAAAATTATTATTAGTCTATAGTATTTTTCTCTCAAGTTTGGAGAGGGTTTTGTGGAGACTTGAAGAAAGGATTTCATCTTCCCCATGTTGGAAGTGGGTCTTCTTTATTCTTCTTCCATAGCTTAATTCAAGGTTTAATTTCTTATACCCAACTGATTTCTTTATCATATTAGGTATGATTTCTTATTTCTTGATGTGTGGTGGAAAAACTCCCTTCGCGGGGTGTGATTTAGCAAATATGGGTTGATATTATTGTTGGTTCTTGCTTGTTGATAGGTTAGTTGTATTTTATTGGTGATTTCACCTAGTCGTTGTGGTTTTGTCTAAAGGGTTTGTACTTGCAAATAGAAAGCCACCCATGTGATTTAGGCTTGCCCGAGAGGGAGGTCGCGAAACAAAAATCTCTAGACTGATGGCCTACGGAGTGGGTCGACATGAGGCTCAGCCCGAGAGGGTGAGCCCTTGTCCCATATCCTAACACTCAGCTTGAGAGAGTGAGTGGGGTAATGTGTAGGCTGGTCTTCATGAGTCAAATGGGTGTGTGCGAGGAACGTATTCGAAAGGGGGTAAGTGGCCCAAGAGGGAACTTATTTCCATTTAAAGCTTAGCCTAGTCACTATTGTGTTGCAAATTTCCTATTGAAAGCATGTACCCAATGATTTATCTCAACTTGTATTGCTATCACATTCCAAGAACCTTCCCCATACTTGATTTTCTTGTTTATTTTGTTGTTTTATCACTTGTTACAAAACCCCTTTTGATATTTGACACTTCTGTGTCACCCTCTTTAATTTACAATGTAGTTTATCGCAAATGTTTTTTAGCTATGACTAATTCAAATGAAATTCCAATTGGCTACTGATTCTGAAACCGCTCCCTTGGGACACGACCCCAACCCTTGGTTGGGTCACTATATTATCGACGATCATAGACACTCATACCGTAGGATAGTATCATTTGTCACAATAAACATCAAAATGGTGCCACTGCCGGGGAGTGGTGTTATTTGGGAATTCTTAGTTAAGTAAAATTTCTGTTTTTAATAGTTGTAGTTTTACTAACTCAAATTTTAGTTTTCTTTTGCTTGTTTGTGTGTTGAAACATGAAGAATGAGTGTGAATTATGACAAAGGTCCTAAATAGACCAAGTACTATATTCTCTCTACCCAGAGCCAAAAAAGGGGTGGCCTCATGAAAATGAGGAAAGCCTCACTAATGGAACTTAAGTGAGAACTTGTGTCGTGCCATGACGTTAAATAAGGCATTGTTTGGGAAGCAACCCAAAACCCTTTTTTTTGCGTTAGGTTACATTGATGAAATAATGGTGTGTTGATTGCGCAAGTGAAAGTGTGGATGTTGAATAAGAAATATAGATTGGCAAACGGAAAGCCCGTTCGGTGAATCCCCGATTGGTTCAGCAGCCTCGATGTACTCCACCATTTGATTCAACCCAGTTTAGGATTGGCTCTGTAAAACTCGGTGGACTCAACGAAATTATTGGCGATTCATCGAGAATATCGACGATTTCGATGCAGATCGTCTTTTGGATCTTCATCTCGACGGAAGGTCATGTAAAAATCAACGTGATAAGTGAACACTCTGTGAAACACCAAGAAGTTCGGCGATCGGGATTAATGTCACTGGATGGACAACTACTGGACGGTCTTTCAGCCAAAGGTTTAGAAAGTTCTAACTTCATTATCTTTCCATCACTTTTCCACCTCCACAAACTCACACCTACACTCTAGTTTTATTTTTCTTGCACTTTCGGAGTATTTTGGTTAGTTGATTTGTGCGGGGGATTGGATTACATTGCTTTCTAGCGTTTCAATAACCATTTGAGTAGTGCAAAAGGTTAGTTTCTCAAACCCCGTGACTGTGTTGTCAAAATTGTACTTATTTGCAAATGCTATGATGTAATCTGTTGAACCCCCATGATTGGATTGAATTGTTTGTGTCGATTTTCCTGCGATAACCTCGCATGAACTGCCTTAACTATTAAAACCTTGTTTTCTAATGCATCTAGTAGGGTTAATGCGTGATGGGTGGTCTTCATATTTTATGGGTCTTGGTCAAATTTGTGCTATTTGTGCCTAAATTGTGATTTCGGGGGTTCCAGAGCCGATTTCAAGAAGTTGGGTCAAAAGTAGGCATGTTGGGTCCTTCGGCAAGCTGTGACGAGCTAACTGAGACACTCCGCGATTCCCCTAAGTACCCCATCTCACCCGTATTATCATGTTTTATTTGTTGTGCCTGCTATAACTTTCGGCGAGAAACACGGGATTGCCAAGTGCACTCGGTGACTAGCCTAATATTATCTTAGTCGCCCTTTGTCTACACCCCTAACCCTTCTGCACTGTGACCTTTGGCGAACTAACCGTGGCTCGCCGAATACCTTCGGCGACAAATTGAATAGATTGACCATCTACCAGCAACTGAATATCTCTGTTTAGTTTGTCAAAAACATTCTAACATTATCTCAAGATTTTGCAGACATGGCCCAATCCAAAGTTGCAGGAAGAGACGTGCTACCCCGACACATAAGAGCACAAAATTTTAAAAGAGATCCAGAAAAGCCGAACAAGACCAAAGCAAAGAGCAAGAGCAAGGAAGCCAGTTCCAGTAGGAGGATTCCCATTGACCCTAATGTCCCTTCGTTGACCTGATGGTTCATCAATGTGGTACATGCCTTTGGAGCAGCTTATGATTTTGATAATATGGTTAGGCTAATCTTGCTGAAGTAGAGAACCAGAGTCAGAATGATAATATTTAGGGCACTAATGCCCAGAAAAATCGAGTGACTACTTAGACAGGATCCCCTTATTACCTCCCTCTCTGTCTTTCTCTATTCTAGATTCTGAATATTTTGTTACTTGCATTTGAGAACAAACGTATTTCTTTTGTGGTGGGGTGAGGCCCACACCTTTTGTATTAACATTCATGTTTTATTTTGTATATATTTGGGTTGTCTGTTTTAATTTGTGTTTTAAATACTGCTTTTCTGTGGATGTTTGAGCTCATGGCTCCTGTTGTCCTAATTAAAAATAATTTTGATGCTTTCGAAAAAAAATTGCCACCTCGTGTATTGAAAGTGGTTGTTCTTTTGCAAAAAATTTGAGTATTTGTTTCGATCAATAAAGATGACTTGAATAGTGCTCCCAATTGAACAAATATGAATGCATGGCTATGACGAGGCCAAATGAAGCTACATAGACAATATGTACACTTTTTTCATCTCGTTGTGACTAGCCATTTATCGAATTGATTTTCTTGTGAGGACCGTTGCACACTAGCGAACGTGTCTAGTCTTCTTAGACTGAAGTATCGATGCGTTCTGTGATTAGCTTACTTTGAACCATGCATGAATAGACCTAGAACTTGCCCCATTAGTCTGATTGATTTAGAAAGGTGTACTCTTGAGATGATCTTAGGCAACTTTTGATGAGTGTGAACCAATTTATCATATACCTCTTTTTGTGGCTTACCCGTGAGCGTGTGAAACTCTCTTGAACACCCCTTGAACCTTACTTTTTTTTTGAAGAACCTTGATAAACCCTAGACCTTACTTGAGCCACTACCTACAATCCTCTTGTATTGTGGTTTAGTGAATAGCCAACTTAGGACAAAAGGCCTAAGTTAGGGGTATGGTGAAAAGGAAAAGGAGAAGTCAAGAAGTGCTATAAGAAATCACCCTTAACCCATGATGTTGTAGAACAATAGAACCCTCCTAAAAAAATGAATGAAAAAGAAATTGGTGGAATAAAGCACAAAGGATATTGGGATTCCAAGCAACTCATGGGAAATGAATAAAAGGATGACTTAGAAGCACTAGAAAACGAATTGATAAAGGAAAAGAAGGGAATGCCTTGAGAATACCGCATCTCATAAGGAAAGAGTCACTGAGACTTAACGACCATACCTTTACACTCAACCTCATTACAAGCTTTAGAAAGACATTTTTTGATCTTGAGTAAGTTGAATCGAAAATCAATTGGAAAATAACGGCAAACCTATGGGTGAAAACATGTATTGTATTCCTCTTTTTGAGTGTGAGCGTTGTATCTGATTCCTGATGTTAAATTGACTCATATTTGTGTGTGAATATGCAATCATTCTTACGATGAAGGCATTTAGATACTTTTGTTGAGCTTGAACCTGCACAAGTAGAAAGTATTGCGAGCATGAGAATCTTTGGTAATGGTGTGTGACAATTTGAATCTTTGAGTACACAAGTGATCCTTGCTTAAGTAAATTTACTCTTGTTGTGTGCATTCATGATTTAGTCTTGTGTATCACTATTTGAGGCACCCTATTTGAATTGTTGAACTTCAGTTTGCTTGAGGACAAGCAAAAGTTCAAGTTGAGGGTGTTGATGAGTCCACAAATTGGACTCATTTAGGGCTTTATTTTAATAGAAATAGTGTCCTCGAATGCTTGTTTATCTCAATATATGATTAAAATGCTTAAGTTTCAGTATTTCAACTTTTACTGGAAGCATGGACACTTAGGCACAAAATAGAGCAAAAACGGTTGAAAAGAACAAGAACTGAAAGTCTGCGGATCACCGAGTCTAACTTGGCGGGTCACCGAATTGACATGCACTGCCCTTTGTTGTAGTACGCAAACCCTTGAAGGAAGTAGATCGAAAGGCGAGGAAAGAAGTAGTCGGTGAGTCACCGATTAGTTCCGTGAAGCAGTACTTTACCGCCCAATGATCCAGAGTATGAGGATCCTGTAGGCAAGACACTGAAGGCGATGAGCTGACTAAAGGGTGGATCGCCGAGTTCATCGTCGATCTCAACAAATGTCAACGAATGATCCTCTGCAGCACAATCTATGAAAACTATGAATACTAGTTAGAGTTGTAGTCTTAGTGTGGAACATTTTAGAGTAAAAATTATTATTAGTCTATAGTATTTTTCTCTCAAGTTTGGAGAGGGTTTTGTGGATACTTAAAGAAAGGAGTTCATTTTCCCAAAGTTGGAAGTGGGACTTCTTTATTCTTCTTCCATAGTTTAATTCAAGGTTTAATTTCTTATACCCAGTTGATTTCTTTATCATGTTAGATATAATTTCTTATTTCTTGATGTGTCGCTAAAAAACCCCTATTCTTGGGGTGTGATTTAGCAAATATGGGTTGATACTCTTGTTGGGTCTTGCTTGTTGATAGGTTAGTTGTATTTTATTTGTGATTTCACCTAGTGGCTGTGGTTTAATCTAAACGGTTTGTAATTGCAAATACAAATCCACCCATGTGTTCTCGGCTTGCCCAAGAGGGAGGTCGCAAAACCAAAACCACTCGACTGATGGCCTAAGGAGTGGGCTGACATGCGGTTCAGCCGAAGAGGGTGAGCCCTAATCCCATATCCTAACACTCAGCTGGAGAGTGTGAGTGGGGTAAGGCGTAGGCTGGTCTTCATGCGGCAAATGGGTGTCCGAGAGGAACGCATTTAAAAGGGGGTAAGTTGCCCGAGAGGGAACTTATTTCCATTTAAAGCTTAGCCTAGTCACTATTGTCTTGCAAATTTCCTATTGAAAGCATGTACCCATAGATTTATCTCAACTTGTAGTGCAGTCACATCCCAGGAACTTTCCCCATACTTGAATTTCTTGTTTATTTTGTTATTTTATCACTTGTTACAAAACCCCTTTTGATAGTTGACACTTTTGTGTCACCCCCTTTAATTTACAATGTATTTTATCACAAATGTGTTTAGCTACAACTAGTTCAAACGAAATTCTAATTGGCTACTGCTTCTCAAAACCACTCCCTTGGGACACGACCCCAACTCTTGGTTGGGGTACTATATTATCGACGATCGTAGACACGTGTGAGAAACCGTAGGATAGTGTCGTTGGTCACGATAAGCATCAGTAATCGCCTCGTGTCCTTACATCATTTGAAATGGGTAATTGCCTCTTGTCATTTAATTAGAGAGCATGGGTAATCGCCTTTTGCCTCATCATTAATATAGCTTCTTAACATTGGTTCTTTTAAGGTGAGAAAGCCTTTCAACCCTAAGAACTCTTATCATGTGAGAAACCTTTGGCAATTCATGATTACATGTGTATATGAGAAATCTTTTCAACAACACAACAATAGAAACATCACTCATACTTCAATCTCAAAGCATCCTTAAAACATTTACATCGATTTCATAAGACATTCATAATTCCATAATTCACCGTTCATGGATCAAAACAGACTTTCAATCATCAACATCTAGAAGACACGAGTTTGGCATAGGTTCATAGCAATTCATCATAGTTTTATATAATCTTATCAATTGATGCTTGATTTCATATAACTCTTCTTTCATAGTCCAAGACCCACATTATATGCTCATAATTGGAAAACATGGGTTTACGGGGGATCATCATAAAAACATGAGATTAACTCATTTCATGCATCACAGATTCATAAAAAAATGAATTGGATAAAAAATTTAGGAGAACCCATAACATACAAGAAAACCCTAACTCAATTAGGGAATTCTAACTTTGAAAATATGACAATTTTGGAACAACATGAATGGAAGGAATCCACAGAAGAAAACTATCATACCTCAATGCCAATTGCTTAACATCAATGGAGAAATTGAAGACTTGACTTGCCAACCCTAGCTTGGACCCTTCTTCTTCATGTTTTCTAGAGAGAAAATTATTTGGGAGGAAGAACTTGATTTCCTTTGCTGAATTTAAGATAATGATTTTCAATGGGAAAATTTTAAAGTTAAAACACTTATATAGAAATTTTAGGGATGGGTAAAACAACATAGTATTTGGCTAGACTAATTTGGAAAAGACCCAACTTCCCCTAAAAATAAATGCCGACCCACGACCTACGGACCTTGATTGACGGACAGTGGTCTGACTGATGCTCCGTCATGTTAGTCCGTCATCTGGCGTCAGAAGCTGGAAATTTGGGGTCTTGACTATGGACCCTCAAACGCGGATTGTAGCCCCTAGGACAGTCCATTGGTCCGGTTTTGGTTCTGGTTCTTCTAGACAATTTTGGGTGACCATTCAGGCACCAGACCTACAGTCCGTAGCTTAGTTCACGGGCTATGGTTGGCCTCCGTAGGATGGCACCAGAAAATCCTGAAACTTGTTATTTAGTCCTTTCTCGAATGTGAGGTGTTACATAATCTCCCCCTTGAGATCCTTCATCCTCGAATGAGATTCAAGACATCACATGAAGAAAAGGACTCTAAACTAGCAATACATATTGCATGCAAGTTCATCTAAATGCATACAACCAAGGAGGAACTTGGACTCCAAGCTAGAACATACTCTAAGAATCATAAGGAATATAGGAACTAGACCTAGCAGCCCAATGTGCATGCAAGCACATAATGCACATATTTAAGGAGGAATCATCAACTCCAAGCTAAAGCATGGTCAATCATCGTATCATGAAGTCTATAGGCAACTTTAACATTAATGCACATAAACATGTAGAAATAAACTAAGTAAAATCATTTTCTCAAAACTTAAGCTTTTCTATAAACCATGCATAGTAAGGAAATCATTCAAACATTTAAGACACATGATACCCAAAGAATAAGCCATGAGAAGCTAATTACCTCACTGTAAAGTATGGGTAGAAGGAAAAATATGAGGATATCGGCACATCATATTGGCCTCGGCCTGCCAAGTAGCACCCTCAACTAACTGATTCCTCCACAACACTTTCACGGAAGCAATATCTTTATTCCTCAACTTCTTCACTTGTTGATCTAAAATTTCAACCGGAGCTTGTTAATAAGAAAGATTCTCCTTAACCCCAAACTTTATAAGGGAACTATAGAGGTTGGATCACCAACAAATTAATTCAACATAGAGACATGGAAAACCGGATGCACCGATGCTATCTCACAAGGAAATTCAAGTTTAAAAGCAACCTTACCAACCTTATATAGGGCTACATATTTTGGGGATTAAGCTTCCCTTTCTTACAAAACCTCATTAAACCTTTCATGGGTGAGAATTTCTAATAGACCCAATTATTAACATCAAACTCAAGATCTCTTTTTCTCATATCGGCATATGACTTTTGCCGACCTTAGGCCATTCTCGACCTTTCTCTAATAAGTCAAACTTTTTCCATGGCATCATGCACCAACTATTAATCTATTAGGAAACTTCACCCACCTCATACAAGCCTATAAGAGATATACACCTCCTACCACACAAGGCTTCAAATGGAGCCATACCAATACACGAGTGATGGCTATGTTATAAGCGAACTCAATCAAAGGCAAGTGATCATTCCAGTTACCCATGAAATAAATCACACTAGCTCTCAACATATCTTCCAAGGTTCAGATAGTACGCTCTACTTACCTATCGGTGGTAGATGAAAGGTCATACTAAGAATAACACAAGTACCTACACCACTTTGAAAAGATTGGCAAAAGTGTGAAGTTAATTGGGTACCATAATCGGAAATAATGCAAAGACACTCCACGCAACTTTACCATCTCTCTCAAATATAACTTAGCATAATCTTCTGCTCCAAAAGAAACCTTGACGGGAATAAAATGAGTTGATTTCATCATTTGATCTACTACAACCCATATAGAGTCATGTTGTCGCCAAGTGCGAGGCAACCCAAAAATAAAGTCCATATTCACATCCTCCCACTTCCAAGTAGGAATACTAATGGCTTGGGACAAACCTCCCAGTTTCTGATGCTCAACTTTAACTTGTTGGCAATTAGGACACTTGGCCAAGTATTCTGCAATATCCTTTTTCATCCAATTCTACTAATTGACCTCCTGTATATCACGGTACATCTTGGTGGCTCACAGGTGAATGAAATACCGAGAACTATGGGCTTCTAACAAGATTTTTTCCCTCAAGTCATCAATATTAGGAACACACAATCGACCTTGTTATCTAAGTATAGTATCTCCCCTTGTGAGAAATCCTCTACAGACTTTTTAAGCACCACTTCCCTCAATTCAGCAAAAATTGGATCAAGACCTTTCTTGGATTTGACATCCACCATATAAGATGAGTCGAAACCATTGTGGACCATAACACCACCCTTGGTAGAGTCCTCTTACTGAACACCCAACCGAGTCAATCTATGAAAATCTCAAACTAACTCCTTCCTATATTCTTTAATATGAGCAACACTACCAATGGATAATCCACTAAGAGCATCCCCCACAATATTCGCTTTACCGGGGTGATAGAGAACATTAATATCATAATCTTTCAATAACTCGAGCCACCTTCTTTGGTGAAGATTTAAATCCTTTCGATTAAACATATATAGGAAACTCATATGGTTAGTAAAGACATCCACATGAACACCATACAAATAGTGTCTCAAAATCTTTAAGGCAAAAACAAGAGCCGCTACTTCAAGGTCTTAGGTAGGATAATTCTTTTCATGAATTTTAATTTACCTTGAAGCATAGGCAATAACTTTCCCATTTTGCATAAGCACATATCCTAGCCCAATTCTTGAGGCATCACAATAAACAACAAAACCATCACTCATACTTTCTTGTTTTGCGTTGAGCTTATTGATGTGGAGTTAATATTTTCCTCCTATGATTACGCATTTATATCGATGTGTCATGCATGATGGGTTGCTAGGCTTGAGTCATTTTTCTCTTAATGAGTTAAGAGTGTCATTCGAGAACAAATGTTCCTAAGTGGGGGATATTGTAACGACTTGCAAAATGATAGGTTCAACTAGTGCCTCGTCATGTGAGTTAGTGTGACTTTAGGGTGATTTCTTCACTGTTTTGGACCTAACTTGAGCAAGGTACAAACCTAGGGTGGTAGCAAACACCTAACCTAGCAAGATAGGGCGGTACAAACATTGTTCCTTGATGTACCTTTTGGCGATAGGCTGCTTGATCGCCCAAAGGGTTGGACGAGTCGCCCTTGTGCCCTTGAAATCGCCTAAGGGACTGCCCCCTTAGCCTAAGTTCTGGAACAATGGGCGAGCTATGTCATAGGTCGCCAAATTTGTTGGCGGATCGCCCATTGCTCCAACTCCATCGCCTAGTGGACTGCCCAATTTGGGAGCTCACTCAAAAATTTGGTGAGCCACGGGTGCACATGGCGAGCCTAAGGGTGCAAAGGGCGAGATAGGACGGGAAGGGTGAGAATTTTTAAGTTGTAGCTTGTAGGGTCCTTAGTTCTTTTCCAAAGATGTGTCCCTATTATTTTATTTCTTCCCTAACACATATAACCTTTTTAGAATTGAATTCTTTCATTTAAGTCACTTCAAATAGTATAAAAAAGAAACCCATCTCCTCTAAAATATTTCTCTCACTAGAAATCCTCCATTAGAGAAGAAGAAGAAGAGAAACATTGAAGCTAGGGTTTGGTTATTCCAAGGTGTTTCTTTCTCAAATTTCTTGGGGATTCTTAGTAAAGGTATGGTGGCCTTGATTCTTGTCTAATTTTCCATTCAAGGAGCCAATTCAAATGTGATTTCAAATCATGAAAATCTACGATGTCACTCAATCTCATAGGTTCTTTCATCAAACGATTTCAAATGGTTTCTCATGACAATGTATGATTGTTGTCACGTCCCAAACTCGAGGGGCACAACTGGCTTCTAATGCCAAAACTCAGTCTCGAGCCGACCCTGCTGAACCATTTGCTACTAGCGCATGGCAGCCACACGCAATCAAGAAATCAAACAAGTATATCTCGGCTTAAAACTAAGCCATCGGTCGGCAAGGCCCCTATGAACTAATCTATAAAAGAAACAGCTACTCCCAGGAGATCATATAAATAAATAGCCAACTAGAACAGAAGTCCTGATTGGGCCGTCGAGGCCACCATGATATCTATACCAAAACTAAAAGCAGGTATATATCAATACAATACATCAAACAGCTCACAAGATTCCGCAAACCAACAACATAGGCCAGCATGGCCATAACGTAGCTATAAAACCCACACATTAGTCTGCAAGCCTCTAAGAGTAGTAAAGATTGGTGGGACAGGGCCCAGCCTACCCATGAAGATATATACAACAAAAGTTAACAAACCTCCCAATTCTGGCAGCTCCGGAGGAAAGGGGCTAGCCAACCGGATAAAAGTCAATCCTGCTGCTGAGGAGATATACTCAGTCGTCTGTCATAAGTATCCTAATATACTGGAATAATCTGATAAATAAATCTAGGATAAGATAAGTGTACTGACCTGCTCCTAAATCTAAACTTATCAAAAATAATAAAACAACAACCTAACAGAGCCCCCATAAGCTCGGCAGGTACAAACAGCACACAAGACCACCTACTCAGGCCCCCATAAGCCCGAAAGGTGCCAACCAGTCTATATACCCATATCGATAGTCCCCTAGCCCTGTAGGGAATCACATAGCTCTCTTAGGCATTAATATAGCCACATACCAGAACATAGTTCTCTTAGGTATCAACATAGCTTATAGACAACTCATAGCCATGTAGGAAGCCCAGAGCCTTCTTAGGCGTCAATATAGCCCTATAGGCAACTCATAGCCCTTCTAGGCATCAATATAGCCCCGTAGGCAACATATAGCCCTTTTAGATATCCATGTAACCCCGTAGGCTGGACATAGCCCTTCTAGGTATAAATCACATTCCTGCAGCTAACCACAATAGCCCCAAAGGGGATTAATAACAATCAAATCGTTAAAAGCGAGCAATCTAGTTATAAGCAACCTGTACAAATAGCCTCTAAGTCGTGTCCAACATAGGAATGCTATAAACTGCATAACAATCCCGACAAGGGAGGATTATATCAACTCGAGCAGCCAATAATCGACAATAACGGCTACAAGTATATCAAGTATATTAAGAAACATGCCGTAAGTAGGGAATAGAGTTAACATACCTTTTTTTTCGTTAAATTCACGTGGCCTAACGACTTTTACTCATAACACCCTCAATACTACAACAAGGTAGGACCATAATCAACAGACAAAATAAAAGATACCATGACAATACGATAAAAGATATGCATTTCCGTCGCAAATTGCTATTTGCTGCTTATAAACGTTAGAGTCGATGAAAGGAGAATCTTACCTCGATCTTAGGTTCGTAATACGCCTCAAAACCTTCAGATATATTCAAACCCTTGCTGTCCCAACACTAAAGTGTGATATGCTATGCAATTAATAAAATAAATTATACCACGATGATGAGCTCAACGCGTAGAACAACCTTCGTCAAGGACTTAAGTCGAGAAAATCTATACTTCACTTGATCCTAGAAATGAGTTTCTGTAATTTCTCTGGTTTTTAACTTAAAAATGAAGAAAAAGATCGAAGAAGAAGATATATGTAACAATCCACCGACTTAGGGCCCCACCTCACGTGCCTGCTTGTGCAGTCCCACGAAAATGCAAATATCTCTCTATTCTGAAGTCGTATGAACAAACGGTTTGATGCGTTGGAAACTAGACTCGTAGACGTTTGATTTCATAGTTTGCGGGGACCATAAATCTTAATAGATTCGGAGAAAAAGTCCGAGACATTTGACCCAAATTTCAGACAAATCTTTAAAAAGGAATTTAAGGTAACTTTCGCCAACTTTTATTTTGCCACTTACCTAACTTCAAAATTTGAGATACAACACTTGAACACTTAAAATATTACATAACATATCATTTTTAATTTATTACTCACCCTCTTTGTCTTTCCACGAAGATACGAGTTAATTTAGACATTTTGAAGAGTCGGGGTGTTACAATTGTATTAATGTTTAATTGATGAATAAAGATGAAAATACTCTATGAACCCATGAATTCTCTCAATTCCTAAATTGTAATTTTATGAAGTGGGTTTGTTGATCATGAATTAATGTTGATGGAATATGCCTAGATTGATTTATATTGTTGAATGGTATCATTATACATGCCTTAATTGTAGTAGACTGTTGGTGTGTTGGTGACTCTTGATCATGGCCTGGAAAGGGCAAGTTATAACCTAATTTCATGTTGACTTAGAATTATGCCAAAGATGCTGATCCACTAGAAAGGCGGAGGTGTTTATCTACTTTGTGTATTGTGGTATCGAATTAATGGATATCTTCCTTGTACCTCTATATATGAAGAATGTGCGTGTGATCTAAATGAAGGAATGAAGGTCATGTTTAGAAGGCAATTGTATGAATGATAATACTATATGTGAAAGGTTATTCTCACATTTACACACACTCATGAAACAATAATGAATGAATTTTCGATGATAATGTTAATGAATATTGAGTCTATTGAAAGGCTATTTCTCAATTGTACTCTAATGAATGTTAATGACTTGTTGTGAAAGTACTTTCTCACAATAAGAGGATTCTTAGGTGAACGACTATTCTAATATTTGAATCTATCAGCTTTCCAATGAATGAATGAATGTTGGGTTTGGGATGGATGCTCATCCGAGAATTGAGGTGGGGTATCTAGTAGCAATCCTTCATCCCATGCTGAACTAATTTAACGAATGTAATGTACTCTGTGGGGAATAATGTCAAGCACCGAGTAGATATGGATTGAGATGGGTACTCATCTGTGACTTGAGGCGGAGTACTTAGTAGCAATCTCTTGAGATGGATGCTCATCTGTGATTTGAGGCGGGGTATGTAGTAGCAATATCCCTATCCCTTAACTATGTGCCCACATAGGTCTAGCTAGTGGATCCACTTAAGCCTAAACAAACGATGGTCCTACCTTAGGCAAGAAGGAATCCCTTTATTCGGTGAGGGTTACACCGGGATTCCATTTCAAGCTCACATGGTCTATGTCGGTTAAGGCTTACCCCCGCAAAGAATGTTAATGAACTATGGCTTCTTAAGGATGTACTACTTAGTATAGGTGGTGGTATGGGACACCATCTATTTATTGCAAAAGTAGGCATTTGAGGGAGGTCAAGGTGTGTTCCTTATAATGTTAATGAATAAAGGTACTCCAAATGTAATGAAGTTAATGAAGAATGTTGACTTGTATATGCTTAAATGTAAATGATGCATGCTATAGTTACATTGTGTTATGGGTTACATTCTTGTCATGACTATTGTATATGAATGTTCCTTGTCTAAGGTGGCTTCAAAGGAGTACTTAGTGTGAGTAGTAGTATGGGATGTTACTTGCACATTGAACAAGTTTGACTTAGAGTTGTCTTAGGTGTTGTTCTTAATGTGATTATGTGATTCATGTGATGCTATATTTCTTATATGATTTATTGTGTAAAGGTGGAAAAGAGGAATGGTAAGTTCACTTTTGGCAACCTTAATGTGGTACCTTGGTGTGGATTGTGGTATGGGACGCTGTCCTTACATTGCACAAGGTATATCATGAGGGTTACTTGAGGTGAAGGATTAAAAGAAAGGTAATGGGTTATATGGTTGATCATGTTCTAATGTGGACAAATGACTTACGTGTTGATTGTGACTTATTCATGAAGTTTTACCAAAATGGCATACAAGCATGACTTTTAAATCAAATGTCCTTTTTAAGCATGTTTTCGCATGGCTATAATACTTAGTACTTAATTGTGCTAATCTATTCATTTTCTATGTTTCACTACAAGTGTAGGTCGCGGTAATTAAGTATCTCTCTCTCTAGTTAGAGCTTGGACTAGACTTCTTCCAAGAAATCCTTTGGTATGTCCTCATAGATAGAGGAAAAAGACTTTAAATGTTTCTAGTTATTTCATGTTTTAAAACTATTCTTAAGACTTCGATTGTAAAAGGGTCCTGACCCTATCTTGTTTAAAGTTTGTCTACGATGGTCGTGTGAAACTTTAGTATTCCGCTGCTTTATTAATGAATGCCTTTAGATAGTATGGTTTTTGAATGAAATGTTTTAATTCCGCACTATTTCTATTACCTATATGATAAATGAATGTTATGAGGCTTGTATAAGACCCCTTCAAGGTCGAGTACACCGTGTTAGGACTAGGGGGGTGCTCTCGGGTCGTGACAAACATGGTATCAGAGCACAAGGTTTTGGCAATAGTCCTTAGGGTTGATGTCTCACAAGCCACGTCTAGTAGAGTCTTGTTCATCGATGTCAGTCGCGACACATCTATGAGTGAGAGCCTATAGGACATTAGGAGGTACACTTTTTTCGTATTCTTGAAGTCGTACCTTAGAGTTTAGCACTATAAGTGTCCTTTTCCTAATCCTTCTCTTGTGTTTATTGGATATGAATACAAGAAGGGCTAACGCAATGAGGGCACAAGAGGAGAATGTGAATGAGGAGGTTCCCCCTCTAGCTCCTCAAGACCCTCAAGCTCCTAATGATGAAGGGGTCATATCTAATATGGAGATAAGGGCGGCTTTCCAAACCTTGACCCAACTCATGGCGGTTCAAACTCAAGTAGTCACAACTCAAGAACAAGCCTTAACGGCCCAAGCCAACCGATAAGTTAGGCCCCGAGTAGAGCTCAATGTGAGTACCATGACCTCACGGTTGAGACATTTTACTAGGATGAACCCTCATATCTTCTTGTGTTCCAAAATGAACGAAGACCCACAAGAGTTTTTGGAAGAACATAAGATAGTGGAGGTTATAGGGGTCACTACTATTGAGAAAGTCGCGTTGGCCGGGTATCAATTGGAATATGTGGACCAAGTGGTGTACACGCAATGGAAGGCCAATAGGCCTATTAAGGCGGGTCCCATAAAATGGGAAGTATTCAAGAAGGCCTTTCTTGATAGGTTCTTTCCCTGTTAGAAGAAGGAAGCCAAAGTTGTGGGGTTCATCAACCTTCGCCAAGGAGGTGTGAGTGTCCAAGAATACTCCTTGAAAATTACTAAGTTGTCCAAAGATGCCTCCTCTTTGGTTTCTAATCCAAGGGATGAGATGAGTCGATTTGTCATCGGTGTGTCCGATGCTATTGAACAAAAGTGTCGAGCAGCAATGCTCCATGACAACATGCATATCCCAAGGTTGATGGTGCATGCTCAACAAGTTGAGGAGTCAAGGCTTAGAAAGAAGAGTAGAGAGGTAAAACGGGTTAGAAACGAGGAACAAAGTCGATCAAGGTCCAAAAATAGGTACTCTAACCAAGAATTTCATTTGGTCAACAATGAGAGGGTGTCTAACCTTAAACCTCAAGGAGGGAATGGGGGTGGTTCTTCATTTTAAACCTCCCAACTCTGCTAGCTCGAGAGGAAATGGGCTACCCAACAAGACAAAATTCAATCCAGCTGCTGAGGAAGTCTACTCGGTCGTATGTCAGGACCTGCATGCATGAATGCAACATCCCCAAGGCAACGGGGCGTCAGTACAAAGTAATGTACAAAGTATGAAAGGCAATAGACTATGAGGAGGTATCTTGATATACTGGAATAATCTAATAAATAAATCAAGGTTAAGATAAGTGTACTGACCTGCTCCTAAATATAAACTTATCAAAAATAATAAAACAACAACCTAACCAAGACCCCATAAGCTCGGCAGGTACAAACAGCATACAAGACCACCTACTCAGACCCTCATAAGCCCGTAAGGTGCCAATCACCCTATATACCCCTATTGGTAGTCCCCTAACCCCATAGGTATTCACATAGGCTTCTTAGGCATTAATATAGCCCCGTAGGCAACACATAGCTCTCTTAGGCATCAACATAACTTCTAGACAACTCATAGCCCTCTTAGGCAACATCATGGCCCTCTAGGAAGCACATAGCCTTGTTAGGTGTTAATATAGCACTGTAGGCAACTCATAGCCCTTCTACGCAGCAATGTAGCCCCGTAGGCAACTCATAGCCCTTTAAGGCATCCATATAGCCCTGTAGATAGAACGTAGCGCCTCTAGGGATAGATCACATTCCTGTAGCTAACCACAATAGCTCCAAGGGAAACACTAACAATCCAATCGCTGAAAGCGAGCAATTTAGTTATAAGCAACCTATACAAATAGCCTCTAAGTCGTGTCCAACATAGGGATGCTAGTAACTGAATAATAATCCCGGCAAGAAAGGATGTTATCAACTCGAGCAGCCAATAATCAACAATAATGGCTACAACTGTAACAAGGATAACAACCCAATTACATTGCTCCTAAGCTTTAACGAAACATGCCGTCAATAGGGAATAGCCTTAACATACCTTTTTCACTGAATTTACGTGGCCTACCGACTTTTACTCATAACTCACTCGATACCACAACAAAGTAGGACCATAATCAACACACAAAAATAAAAATATCATGACAATATGATAAAAGTTATGTATTTCCTTCGCAAATTGCTATTTAGTGCTTATAAAAACTAGAGTCGATGAAAGTAAGGTAAGATATCCACACTTGTTTCATACCCTAGGGTGAGGGAATATCAGTTTATATTAGGTAAGTAAGGTAAAATATCCACATTTGTTTCATACCTTGATGCGGGAATGATAACTATTATTGTATGCAAACTCTATAAAAGGCAAGTGGTCATCCCAACTTCCCTTGAAATCTGGTGCGCATGCCCGTAACATATCTTGGAGTGTCAAAATTGTACTCTCAGCCTTGCCATCTGTCTGAGGGTGAAAGGATGTACTAAGATTAACATTTGTCCCAGTCCTTTCTGGAAGGACTTACAGAAGTTGGCAGTGAATTGTGTTCTTCTATCAGAGATAATAGATACTAGGACACCATGTTGCCTAACCATCTCTGTGATATAAAGCCTTCCATAGTCTTCGTCCGTAAAAGTAGCCATGACTGGTAAAAATTGGGTTGATTTTGTTAGTCTATCAACAATTACCCAAATAGTGTCAAACTTGCAAAGCGATCGAGGTAACCCTATAATAAAATCCATATTAATTGCTTCCCACTTCCACAAAGGAATGGTTATCTCCTGAACTAGCCCAATGGAATTTTGGTGCTCAACATTCACCTGTTGGCAGTTAGGACACTGTGCCAAAAACTCAGCAACGTCCTTCTTTATCCTGTGCCACCAATAGATATCCTTAATATCATGGTATATCTTTGTCGAACTAGGGTGAACAGAATAACAGGAATGATGTGCCTCGTCCATAATCCGATGCGGAAGTTCTGCAACATTCGAAACACACAATCGACCACTATATCTAAGGACTCCATCTCCGGCTATATCAAATGCTAAAGTCTGTTGATTCTGAGCCTTGGCTCTGAGCTGCTCTAAGCTAGGATCCTCTTGTTGCCGTGATTTTACTTCTACAACTAGAGATGATACGGTTGTGTCCTGAATTATTACCCCACTATCTTCTACCTCTAACTATCTAACTCCTAAGCTAGCTAACTGATGAATCTCTCGTGCTAGCTCATGCATCTCAGCATCTAAATATGATAAACTACCCATAGATCTTCGTCTCCGGGCATCAGCTACCACATTCGTCTTTCTTGGATGATATAAAATGTCCACGTCATAGTCTTTCAGTAACTCAAACCATCGATGTTGTCGCACATTTAATTCCTTCTGTCTAAAGATATATTGAAGGCTTTTATGATCTGTGAAGATGTCAATATGAATGCCATACAAATAGTGTCTCCAGATCTTTAGCGCATGCACAACTGCAGCTAACTGTAAATAGTAGGTTGGATAGCTCTTCTCATGCTTTCTCAACTGCCTTGAAGCATATGCAATAACCTTACCATGTTGGATTAGAACACATCCCAACCCAACACCAGAAGCATCACAATACACTGCATAGCCTTCTGAACCGTCTGGCAATGCAAGAACTGGTTCTGATGTGAACTTGTCCTTCAACTCCTGGAAACTATGCTCGTAAGCCTCAGTCCACTGAAACTTAGCTGCTTTTTGAGTCAGCTTCGTTAATGGGGCAGAAATTGAACAAAACCCCTCTACAAACCTTCTGTAGTATCTAGCTAACCCTAAGAAACTACGAACCTTAGTCCGAGTCATGGGTCTGGGCCAAGTCTTTACGGTCTCAATCTTTTGTGTATCAACCACAATGCATGCATCTGATACAATATGGCCTAATAAATTTACAAAGTCCAACCAGAACTTACACTTAGAAAACTCTGCATAAAGTTCTCATTTCGAAGAACCTAAAGGATTGCTCGCAGATTATTTGCATGCTAATCTTTTGAACTTGAATACACCAGAATATCATCAATAAATACGATCACAAACAAGACTAGATACTTCCTGAATATACTATTCATCAGGTCCATGAATACTGTTCGGGTATTAATTAATCCAAAAGACATTACCAAGAACTCTAAGTGTCCATATCTACATCTAAAAGTTGTGTTTGGAACATCTTTCTCCAGAACTCGTATTGGGTGATACCTTTATCTTAAATCAATTTTTGAGAAACACTTAGCACCTTGTAACTAATCAAACAAGTCATTTATCCTCTGAAGGGTCTACTTATTCTTTATAGTTGCCTTATTCAGCTGTTGGTAATCGATACACATTCTTAGTGAGCCATATTTCTTCCTTACGAACAACACTGGTGCACCCAATGGTGAAGCACTAGGCCTAATAAAGCCTTTATCCAGCAAGTCTTTCAGTTGATTCTTCAATTCCTTTAGCTCAGCAGGAGCCATTCTATAAGGAGGGATAGCTATGGGTTGTGTACTTGGTAGAATATCGATAGCAAAATCAATTTCCCGTTCTTGAGGGATACTAGGGAGTTCGTCTGGAAATACATCTAGAAACTCATTTACTACAGAAATAGACTGAAGAGTCGGTAGTTCTGCATCTATATCATGAACGTGAACAAGATGATAAATACAACCCTTGGTAATCATCCTCCTCGCTTTAAGTTAGGAAATTAACCTACATTGCGCCGTTGTTGTATCGCCTTTCCATTTTTAAACTACCTCTCCTGGAAAGTGAAATCTAACAATCTTTGTTCGGCACTCAACATTAGCATAACAAGACATTAACCAGTCCATACACATTATGACGTTGAAATCGACCATCTCTAACTCTACGAGACCTACAGAGGTCTGACGACTGATAATTTCTACCATGCAACCTCGATAAACTCTCCTGGCAACATTAGACTCACCAACTGGTTTAGATACAATAAAGGGTCGATCTAATGATTCTGCTACTACACATAACCTCCCCACAATAAATGGAGTAACATAAAACAAAGTAGATCCAGGATCTATCAAAGTATAAACACAATGGGAGCAAACAATCAATGTACCTATCACAGCATCTGGTGATGACTCTGAGTCCTGTCGGCCGGTTAATGAATATGTACGGTTTTTTCCACTACCAGAACTAGATGCGCCCTCTCTGCCTCCACCTCTACCTCTACGTGCTGAAGTTTGGGGTCCACGCCCTGCAAACTGTGCTAATGAGGAGGAACCTACTGCTGACCTGGTTGACTGACCTATACCACCCTGACCTATGGTAGGGATGTTTCTCCACCCATTCCCCTCTAATCCACAAGAATAACAACCTGTGGAACCCTGTCTGCACCTCCCGAAATGCTTCCTACCGCAGGTAGCACTATGAGGCGGGGCTGTCCTAGCCTGGGCTGAACCCCTATGCTGTTGCGAGCTCGATGCTCGTGAACCCTCACCTGGGCCTGACTGTTCTTGACGATCAAATCTACAACCTTGGAATTGTTGTGGTGGAGGTCTAGGTGGCCTAATAGAATATCGGGGTCTTGGACCACCCTAAAAATCTCTATGTGAACTAGCAGGCCTAACCCTCTTCTGTCTCTCTCTCTCGACCCTCTCACTCGTATATTATAGATGTCGGTGATCCTCTATACCCTAAGCAAAGTCCTGAATCTGTGAGATATCCATATTATCATTTAGCGCAATGGTAGAACAAGCCTCGATATAGTCTGAGTCAAGCCCTCCCGCAAATCTACCCACCATGTCATGCATTGTATCAACAAATGCTGGTGCATATCTAGCCAATGAATCAAATCTCAGCTCGTACTCTCAGACACTCATGCCACCCTGTCGGAAGGTCAGAAAATGATCCACCCGGCTATCCCTAATCTGTCGAGGCAAATAGTGATCTATGAAAGCTTCTGTACAGCTATATCAAGTAGGTAGAGATGTATCTTTTCCCCTAGATCTCTCCCAACTTTCATACCACAATACTGCAACAACACGCAATTAAAATGTTGCTAACTCAACTGACTCAATTGCTGAGGCATGCATGACTCTGAAGATCCTATGAAGATGATCAACAAAGTGTTGAGGGTCTTCTCTGCGATCTGTCCCTGTATACTGTGGCGGATTAAAGGCAAGAAATTCACGAACTCTTAAACTTTCGGGCCCTTCAGAAAGTCCGGCAACATCTGGCGCTACTAGTTGACACTGTGCAGCTACTAATTGTGCTAACATACATACGGCACTCTTGAAATCCTGATCAGATGGAATAGGAGGAACTAGAGGTGGTAATGCTGGTGGAGCCGGATGTCCGGGAGCCCTCGGAGGATCCCTAAAATGTGGAGAAGTTATAGGGGGCTGAGCAGATGTCTCCCCCTGGGTCTCATTATGGGCTACCTCCACCTGTAGTACCTTGCTAGTACCCTCGCATGTAGTTGTCTCTAGCCCCTAGCTAGTTGTGGTCTGTCTAGAGTCAGTCATCTCTATCTGCATACAAGTATCAATTATAAGCCAGAAACCTCAACCCTTAAGATACCGCTCTATAGCACAACGTGAACAAAAGAAGGATAGTCATTCTAACATGCCCGATAGCTTCTTGTTTATCTGATGTGGTGTACAAAACATTTATAAACAAGACTCTACTAGACATGGCTTGTAGACTACATAGGATACGATGTTGCTCATATACCAAGTTTATCACTCCCGAAACTTGAGGGGTGCAACTGGCTCCTAATTCAGAAACTTAGGCACGAGCCGACCCTGCTAAACCATTTGCTACTAGCGCATGGTAGCCACACGCAATCAAGAAAAAAACATGTATATCTCGGCTTAAAACTAAGCCCTCGGCTAGCAAGGCCCCTTTCAACTGATCTATAAAAGAAATAGTTACTCCCAGGAGATCATATAAATAAATAGCAAACTAGCACAGAAGTCCTGATTGGGCCATCGAGGCCACCATGATATCTATACCAAAACTAAAAGCAGGTATATATCAAAACAAAACATCAAATAGCTCACAAGCTTCAGCAAACCAACAACATAGGCTAGTATGGCCATAACGTCCACACACTTGTCTGCAAGAATCCAAGAGTAGTAAAGATTAGCGGGATAGCGCCCAGCCTACCTATAAAGATATATACAACAAAAGGTAACAAACCACCCAATTCTGGCAGCTCCGGAGGAAAGGGGCTAGCCAACCGGATAAAAGTCAATCCTGTTGCTGATAAGGTCTACTCGGTCGTCTATCAGGACCTGCATGCATGAATGCAGCGCCCCCAAAGCAATGGGGCGTCAGTACAAAGTTTTGTACAGAGTATGAAAGGGAATAGACTATTAGGAGGTATCTTGATATACTGGAATAATCTGATAAATAAATCAAGGATAAGTTAAGTGTACTGACCTGCTCCTAAATCTAAACTTATCAAAAATAATAAAACAACAACCTAACCAACACCCCATAAGCTCGGCAGGTACAAACAGCATACAAGACCACCTACTCAGACCCTCATAAGCCTGGAAGGTGCCAATCACCCTATATACCCCTATTGGTAGTCCCCTAACCCTATAGGTAGTCACATAGACCTCTTAGGCGTAGGCAGCACATAGCTCTCTTAGGCATCAACATAGCTAATAGACAACTTATAGCCTTCTTAGGCAGCAACATGGCCCTATAGGAAGCACACGGCCTTCTTAGGTGTCAATATAGAACTGTAGGCAACTCATAGCCCTTCTAGGCATCAATATAGCCTCGTAGGCAACTCATAGCCCTTTCAGGAATCCATATAGTTCTGTAGGCAGAAAATAACCCTTCTAGGCATAGATCACATTGTTGCAGCTAACCACAATAGCCCCAAGGGCGACAATAATAATCCAATAGCTAAAAGCGAGCAATTAAGTTATAAGCAACCTATACAAATATCCTCTAAGTCATATCCAACAGAGGGACGCTACTAACTGAATAAGAATCCCGACAAGGGAGGATTTTATCAACTTGAGCAGCCAACAATCAATAATAATGGCTATAAGTTAAACAAGGATAACAATCCAATTACATTTCTCCTAAGCTTTAAGAAAACATGCCGTAAGTAGGGAATAGCCTTAACATACGTTTTTCACTAAATTCACGTGACCTAATGACTTTTACTCATAACTCCCTCGTTACTACAACAAGGTAGGACCATAATCAACACACAAAAATAAGAGATACCACGACAATACGATAAAAGATATGTATTTATGTCGCAAATTGCTATTTACTACTTATAAAAGCTAGAGTCGATGAAAGAAGGGTCTTACCTCGATCTTAAGGTCGTAAAATGCCTCAAAACCTACAAATATATCCAAACCCTTGTTTTCCCAACACTAACGTGTGATATGCTACGAAATTGATAAATAAATTATACCACGATGATGAACCCAACGCATAGAACAACTTTAGTCAAGGACTTAAGTCGAGAAACTCTATACTTTAGTTGATCCTAGAACTGGGTTTCTCTATTTTTTTCTGGTTCTTAGCTAAAACTGAAGAAAACGTTTGAAGAAGAAGATATATGTAGAGTTCTACTGACCTAAGGCCCCACGTCATGTGCCTGCTTGCGCAGTCTCCCAAAAATGCCAATATCTCTCTATTCTGAAGTCGTATGAACGAATGGTTTAATGCATTGGAAACTAGACTCGTAGACCTTCGATTGACTCCATAACTATATATAGATTGGGAAAAAAATCTCCGAAACATTTGACCCAAATTTCAGAGAAATCTTAAAAAAAGAACTTACGATAACTTCCGCCAACTTTTATTTTGCCACTTACTTAACTTCAAAACTTGAGTTACAACTCTTGAACACCTAAAATATGGCATACCACATCATTTTTAATTTATTACTCATCATGCTTGTCTTTCCATATACGAGTTAATTTAGACGTTTTGAAAAGTTGGGGTGTTACACTTATAATATTAATGAATGAAGGTGCTCTTAATGTAATTAAGTTAATGAAGAATGTTGAATTTTATATGCTTAAATGAGAATGATGCATGTTATAATTAGATTGTTTTATGGGTTACTTTCTTGTCATGACTATTATATATGAATGTTCCTTGTCTAGGGTGACTTCAAAGGAGTACTTAGTGTGAGTAGTAGTAAGGGATGCTACTTGCACATTGCACAAGTATGACATCGATTTGTCTTAGGTGTTGGTCTTAATGTTATGATGTGATTCATGTGATGTTATGTTTCTTATATGATTTATTGTGTAAAGGTGGAAAGGAGGAATGGTAAGTTCACTTTTGGCGACCTTAATGTGCTACCTTGGTGTGGATGGTGGTATTGGATTCTATCCATACATTGCACAAGGTATAGCATGAGGGTTACTTGAGGTGAAGGCTTAAAGGAAAGGTAATGGGTTATATGGTTGATCATGTTCTAATGTGGATAAATGACTTACATGTTGGCAATGACTTATATTATGCCTCTTTTACTGAAATTCATGAAGTTTTAACAAAATGGAATACAGGCATGGCTTTCAAATCAAATGTCCTTTTTAAGCATGTTTTTGCATAGCTATCATACTTAGTACTTAATTGTACTAACCAATTCTTCTTCTATGTTTTACTACAAGTGTAGGTTGCGGTAATTGAGTATCTCTTTCTCTAGTTGGAGTTTGGACTAGACTTCTTCCAAGACATATTTTGGTATCTCCTCATAAATTGAGGACAAAGACTTTTATATTTCTAGTTCTTTCATGTTTTAAGACTATTGTTAAGATTTCTATTGTAAAAGGGTCGTGACACTATCTTGTTTAAACTTTTGTCTAAGATGGCCAGGTGAGACTTTAGTATTCTGCTGCTTTATCAATGAATGTCTTTAGATAGTATGGTTTTTGAATGAAAAGTTCTAATTCCGCACTATTTATATTCCCTATGCGATGAATGAATGCTATGAGGCTTGTATAAGACCCCTTCAGGGTCGAGTACGCCGTGTTACGACTAGGGGGTGCTCTCGGGTCGTGACAGTTATATTAGATCCCATTTTCTAGGAGTGTCCTTTTAAATTCCATTTTCCACGAGGGTCATGCTAAACTAAATCTCATTTTCCAGGAGGTCCTACTTATCCTATTTTCTAAAATTTTCCTCCTAAATTAAATAACATTTTCTAAAAGGATATTATATCTCATTTTTTATTAGGGTCCTAATAAAATATTTTATTCCAGGAAGGTCCTGATATAATTCTTTTTCCATGAGGCTCCTACTAAATTAAGTCTCATATTCCACGAGAGTCATGCTAATACAATTTTTTAGGAGGGCCTTTTAAGCTAAATCCCATTTTAGAAGGGTCTTGCTAACTTAAGTCTTCATTTCGAGGTGAGTCTTGCTAATCCCATTTTCAATAGGGTATGCTAAATTAAGTGTATTTCTTTAGGAGGGTCCTAGTAAATTAAATCATCAAATACAATGACTGAATACACCCTCCTAGAACTTAGAAGTCATGAGTAAAGAGTGGCCTAACAAGATAAATACAAGTCCCAAAAGTGGATCACAACAAGCCGTCTCCAAGGTAAAATATAAGCTAACATATGAATAGTAGAAGACCGGTTGGTGTAGAAGGCTAAGTGCTCACCCTCGTCTCAGATATCCACAAGCTGCAAAAGAAAACATGAACGATCACCATTGGAGCTGGTACTAGGTCTGTATCACGAAAAGATGTCGAGTGTCGCTTAAGTACCAAAACAATGGTATTTAGTATGCATCACAGGCCGACCGAGCAAGAAAGGTACAAAAATTAGATTAGATACAGTATAGACACAACAAAGGTCAAAGAGGGGAAGAAAGAAGGCACACGAGTATACATAAAGTAAATCTACGTACAACTTAACTAAACCTAACACGACCCCTATAAGCCCAGAAGGTACACTCGTACACAAGTTTAAATAAAAACCCGAACAGACCCTACAAAACCGACAGGGACACAAAACTAAGTTTATCAAAGAGAAGAATAATCCATATCAAAAATCAAGAACGCCAGCCGGGCTCCAAGCCCAATTAGCTAATAACAAGTTAATTCCCAATCATGATAGCAGAGTTACAATCAACAGTCAACTCCAAGCCAAGTTAGAAAGAGTGACAATCAACCAAGGCCGTCCAGCTATACATTCCACTCTCAGGGGTATAAGCCGCCCAACTAGCATGAGTGACTCAGGGTCGTGTCAATTCAATAGAGGATCTCATATACCCAAGTCGTCGAGTCAGCTAGCCCACTCCAAGGGCATGAGCCGCCTAGCTAGATACAGAGGATTTAAAGTACGCTCCAAGACACTAAGGATCAACCTCCACTCCCGAAGGTATCACAAAAGTCTCCAAGTTGGAAGCACTACAGTCCTGAGAAAGTATACAATCTATGTAATGCATCGGAGCTGCAGAAATAAGAAACAGAGACAGAAAGGGCCAACAAACTGCGCAAACGCCTACACTAAGGCTTATTCTATTAGACCAAATTCTGCTATTCCAGTCTACAAGGACCTAGTCCATCCGAACAACGTCGGAGACATACTAAGGTCACAAGGTGCACGAGTGTAAGGAAACACTAGTCTATCATAGATTATGGCCAAAGCATACTCCATAAACCACGTAGTAAAACAAGTAAAGAACATGGTATGCAACAACAAACATACAACCCCAGCTAATCATGGTAGTACCCTCAAAATAGTAGTTATCAACCCTAAGTCATGCATTCTAAATATAAAAGAAAGAATAACTTTATACCAGCCCCCAATTCACACTAATCATCACGAATTCACAAATTTATGCTCAATATAATTTGAAAGAAAGTTGCAGCGTACCTTTAAGCTAACCACTCAAGCTCCAATCACAAGACTGGAGCTTTTGCTTTTTGAGCGACACTTTAAGGCTGCCACACTATCAAAAATAGGATCACACTGTGAGTATGGTCACTTAGACACAAAAATCACATAAAATCGAGACAGAAAAATTTCTACAGTCATTCGTAGGACCCATGCTGGAATTTCCAAAATTGACTCTGTCAAGAAGTCCAAATCTATACCTCGAACTGGTGTTCAAAAGTTGAACACAATCCCTGGCCTAAACTAACCCACAACAACACATGAAAATAATCAATAAGAGAAGCAACAAAGAGAGATGGGGAAGAACTCAATCATGAAATTCACCTAAAACGGAGGTCCTTCAACAGCTCCTCATTATTTCACCATATAGTTATATTCTTAGCGATTACCCAAGACTTTAAATAACTCAAATTAGAGCTCGGATTAGAGAGAAATCAGCTCTTGAAAACAAGAAATAAGGTTGCAAATTCGCTATATAAATAGCCCAGATTAGGTCACTAAAAGTCTAATTCAGGTCCCTAATATTCTGATTTTTGGTCCCTAAAAGCCTACACCAGATATTTGCAATTCAGCCGATTTTCTTAATGGTGCCCGAGATTCATTTGGAACCCTTGAATGCATATGAGATATGCAAACCTACCAAATTTGTTTCCGATTCAATGGAGCAGTGAAAAATTCCCATATGAGATCATCTCGGTAAAAAATGGGTCCCACACACGAACTCCATTTTCAGTCGAAATCCACAAGGGGATTGGAATCAACCCGAAAGTTTCCAAATCCTAATGAAAGGTCATTCTACAACAAATACAACATTCTAGAGCTAACTGCACTGACGAAATTCTCATTGTGCCTGCTTACTCAGAATGTTGACTAAACTTAAACTTAGGCCTTAACTTGAAAGATAAAATGCCTAATCGCACAAACTCAAACTGAAAGCCTCAAGAATTTTTCCAACCATGCTACTTTCCTAAAATGACCCTCCCGGGGCTGATGTAATAGTCAGAATTAGATTCAGAGTTCATCTCCTTCAACTCTTGATCAAATCTGACCATTCAGGGTTGAAAAGCTCTAAAATACTAAAAAATCACATAAATACCAAATGAACGACCAGGTAACCAAACTATCTGTCACATAAGTCATAAATAACTTGGGGTTGCTAGAGGAAAGATTTAAACGATGAAAATGAGGTATAAATAGAGAAATGATCTGGATTTCATTACAAAAAATACTACTATATATATATATATATATATATATATATATTATCCTGTCAAGGCTCCAATACGCGACTTTGCTCTATAGCTCCGACTGTTACATTACAATGAAAGTAAAACAAAAACAAAAAGAACATTCAAGTACAAGATCCTATCTATGTAACTTCTCTGAATCTTGACTTGCATCTTCATGGCTTCTCAAGTGGTTATATAGGAATTTTGATATAAAGTTGAACTTGATAATGTATCATCTTCTTCAAGAGGGCTCCTGCTACTAGAAATTGAAAGGTAACTTTGTCGTTCGGGTGAGATCTTAAGCATGAAATATGGATTGCCCTAATTATTTCCTAGAGGGGTTCTTGAGATCAAAGAAAACTAGAAAAATACTTTAAGAAAATTCCCTAGTTTAACTAAGAAAAGAGTTTTTAGTATGAATAAAAGATGGTGCCTAGATTATGTATTGAAACTTTGAACAACACTCAAGCTTTGTCGCAACGTATCTACATGGCTTTTGATTATTGAAAGTAAACTTCATTTTCATGAAGTTATGTCAAACTAAATCCTATTAATTAGGAGGGTCCCACTAAATTATAACACATTTTAATGTAAGGTCCAACTACTCCCACTTTGCTACTTTATTTCAAATTTTATTTTATTTTTTGAAATAGATTTTACTTGAGAAAATTGAAAACCACAAAAATAGTCGCTTTTACATAATACTTTTTTTTTATTTTTAAGAAAATAGAAAAATTACAAAAAACATGTTCTTTAATTTTTCTTATATTTAATATCTTAGTAGTATTTTTATTGGTTGTTATTTTCACTAAATGAAAATCCAAAGAGAAAATTAAACTCAGTTGCTTGTTGCCACATGAAAAATTTCATCTCAATCTTAATCAACAACATATTTCATGGGAGAGGAGAGTATTCAATTCTTTCTCTCTATGTTTTTTGAAGCAAGACCCTGTTGGAAATGGGTTTAGCAGGACCCTCATTGCAAATGACATTAAGCAGGTTCCTTTTGAAACATGATATTTAATTTAACAAGATGTCATGGAAAAATTAGACTTTATTTAGTAGTACCGAGTAAGAAGAAATGGGCTAGCTATCCGTCTAGAAAATGAAACTTAATGTAGCTGACCATCTTATAAAATGAGATTTAATTTAGCTGAACCCTCTTGAAAAAAGAGAATTAACAGGACCCTCTTGATACCTAGGATGTAATTAAGCATGACCATTTTGAAAAATGTGATTTAATTTAGCAGGACCATTCTAGAAAATAGGATAAGTAGGACCTCCTAGAAAATGATATTTAGTATAGCAAACCCTCATGGAAAATGAGATTTAGTTTAGCAAGACCCTCCTGGAAAATGAGATTTAGAGAGACCTCCTAAAACATGAAATTTTGTTTTACAAGACACTCATTGAATATTAAAATAGTAGAGCCATCCTAGAAAATGATATTTAGTTTACCAGGATCCTCTTGTAAAATGAGACTTAGTTTTGCATGACCCACTTGAAAAATGAGATTAGCAGAACTCTCTTGGAAAATGAGATTTCGCAGACCCTACTGAAATATGGGATTAAGCTTAGTAGAACCCTCTAGGAAATGGGATGTAGCAGGGGTCTCTTGGAAAATTTGATGTAGCAGTGACCTGTTGGAAAACAGGATTTAGTTTAGGAGTACCTTCTTGGAAAATTGGATTTGCATGACCCCATTTAAAAGTGGTATTTAGTGTAGCAAGTCCCTCTTGGGAAATGGGATTAACATGACTCTCTTAGAAAATGATATTTAATATAGTAGGACCCTCCTAGAAAATAGGATTAGCAGGATTCCCCACCCTCAAAAGATGGAATTTTGCAGGATCCTCTTGGAAAATATGATTAACAAGACCCTCCAAGAAATTGAGATTTAGACAGTCCCTCGTGAAAAATTAAATTAGCGGGATCCTCCTAGAAAATTGGATTAGCAAGAGCCTTCTTGAAAATGGGATTTAACAAGACCCTCCTTAAAAAATGGACTAGCACGACCCTCTTAGAAAATGGAATTAGCAAAACCTACCTAGAAAATGGAATTTAGTAGGACCCTCCTTGAAATTGGGATTAATAGGAACCTCATTTGAAAAATGGATTAGTAAGACTCTCCTACAAAATGGAACTTAATTTAGTACGACTCTTTTAAAAAAACGATTTGCAGGGCCCACCTAGAAAATGAAACTAGTCAGACCCTCCTGGAAAATGAGATTTAATTTTGATGAATTTCTCCAGAATAATAGGATTATTGTAACATAGCTTCGTGAAGAATGGAGTTTACTTTTAATAATCTAAATTCTTGTGGTTGCATTGCAACTAAGCTTGAGAGTCGTTTAAAGTCACGATACACAATCTAAGCACCATATTTGATTCAGATTCACAAGTTTTTCTTATTTAAACTAGTGCAAAACTTTAATCTCCTGAACCCTTCTAGAAAATAGGGAAGCTGAACATTTCAAGCTTTAGAGCTCGCCTAAAGAACAAAGTCAACATTCAATTTTAAGTAGCAGGAGACCGCTTGAGAATAGGGTTCACTTCCAAGTTCAACTTAGATAGAAATGTCTATCGCACCACTCGAGAATACATGAAGATTCAAGAAAAATCACATAGATCGGATCTTGTACTTGTATTTTTTTTTGTCTTTTAATTTAATGTAACAATTGTTGCTGCAACGGAAGCCTCGACATGACCTCATTCAAACTCAAACTCATCTCATCATTCTACTGTTTTGAATTACACATGGCCTGATTTTCTTATCACCCGGGAAATGTTAGTTATCAAAATTAGGACTTAGCCACATATTTTATCCCCCCTTTCATATAATGGTCGGGTCAAAACATGTATCACTGTCTACTTCTTTGTTTGAAAACTCCTCATGTTTCCAGTAAAACAGGGACAAGCAGTACACACATGATTTTTGACTTTTCTCGAGTTGAAACCCATAATTTAATTTTAAATCTAATTTTATTTCAATTTTTATTTTATTTTATTTTGTATATATATTTTACTTCAGAAAGTTGAATGAACAAAAATAGTCACTTTTAGATAATACTTTTTTTATTTATTTTCAAGTAGAAAAAATTACAAAAATTATGTTTCTAAAATTTTCTTATATTTAACATTATAGTAGTATTTTTATTGTTGGTTATTTTCAAAAAATGAAAATCCTAAAAAAAGATCAAACCTAGTGGCATATTGCTAAGTGGACACTTTGATCTCAATCTTAACCAAAAGAATATTCTATGGGAGAGGAGAATATTCCATTCTTCCCCTCTATGTTTTTTGATAATGTAACAAATATATAAGGAAATTTTGGGAAGGATAGAACTATAAGCGAATTTTGGGAAAGTGACTAAACCATAGATATTTTTAAAAAAATAAAAATAAAAGTGAGGCCTATAAAGCCTCATTTATTAAAAACACAAAAAGTGTAATATTCAATATTTATAAAAAAAAAATGCAAAACAACAAAAATGTGAAAGAAACATACAAAATTGATATAAGCAACCACGGAAAATGGAGGATCATTTTCTTCAAGCATCAACATTGAAGAGCTCTGATCATCAGTCTCCAGAGAGATCGAAATCACCTTCCCAATTTCATATATCCTCCATTTCTGTTGCTACCAGATTTTCTCCAAGGTATGTCTCTAACCTTCTACTCATTTTGAGCTAAATCAGTTAGTACATCTGGAGACCTTTATGTTTTTCAGCTTCTACCTTTAACTTCTGGACGAAATCTTGATTCCGAAGATTGTTCTATGGAGATCGCCTCCCAATATTATAACATAACCTCTTTAGTTCCATTTTTAATTTTTGTGCTGCTATAAAATCTTTAGGTAAGACTTGATAAGCATTATATATGAATTAGAATTCCTTTTCTCTAGTTTAATATTTGATGTATTGAATCCCATAAAGATATTAATACCACCATCTAAATTTTAGACCTTTAAATTATACAACTAACTCAATTTTGCTTATACGATTTATGGGACTGCAAAACTATTTGGATAAATTGGTTTTGTGGAGGAAGCAAATAAGAGCTAACAACAATCAAGTGCACCACTAAAAAATTTTGACTCCCGATTTTGGGCCACTTTTGACACCTCTTTGCTCTCACCGGATGCGTAATACTATTAACCAACCAAAATAGCTTCAAACTTTAAAAGCTTGTTGTGGTTATGCTTCGATTGTGAACTCATGCGTGCTTCGTTTTGAATACTTGTATATCTGACTACTATTAGGTAATTACATGTGAAAATCTAATTAGTAGTCGAAGATTCTGTTTGCTTGATCATTATGTATGGAGTGTTGCGTTTGTCAAGATTCTGCCTAAAATGAATTGAATTCATAAGTACCTCCAAAAACAAAAACTAGGTTATCAGAAAAATCAACAAGAGTATTTCCCTCCATTAAGAATATTAACCATCAACAAAAAATTAGTATTGTTGATTCTATTAATGGAGTTGACTTCCATTTACACACTCCAGAGTGAATCCTGCTCTCCATTAAGAATATTAACCATCCACAAAAAAATAGTCTCTATAACAATCTGATGAAAATGTTTATCTCAACAGTATTGCAGACCCTCTCTTAATTGCCTCAGTCAGCAACTTAGAAGAATCAACCAACTTCACATTGTTAGCCCGTAATAGATTACCATTATGATCTCTCACAGAGAAAGCAGTTAAACTAGGACCATGATTAACATTGGAAGCACCATCAGTGTTATATTTTAACCTTCCAAAAGGAAGAGGATGCCATTAAACAATTTTGTGACGAAAAATTTGCCTGTAGCTATTAAGTTGAGCAACTATCTGAGGCCATGTTTGTAGACTATTCATAATCCAATCAAACCTCAATTTGCAAACTTATAAATGTGAGAATTAATTTCCGAGATGATCTTGCCTCTGGAATAAGAGTCTCCATGTAATACTGTGTTTCTCCTCTTCCAAAGAACTCATAGTATGAGAATTGGAATGGTCTGATACACCTCTTTTAGTCTATAATTCCCACTAGTATCCTACCATTTTTTTAAAGTTTGCCTCACATGTATTAGAGGTCCTGCGATCCTTGTTGTTCTATCATTGTACCTCCACACACTAGAGTCCAAATCACCTTGTAAGAAATGGTGTTCAAGAGTATCTCTAGCAGGATCTGAGAAAGAAGTATAGAGTTGAGAAATATTAGGATTCCAGGTAGCCATGACTTCTGTAAAGGAACTTTAACCGTCCAAACTCCAACCAAAGAAACTAATCTTGAAAGGTGAACCTTTCCCCCAAATATGTTAAAAAGAGTCTTCAAGTGTAGCCGTGTTTCTGAAAATTTCCCAGGCACTCTTAACTGATAAGATGTTACGTACTTTTGTTCTTTCTAACCGTCTTCATCAAGTTTGAATGCTTTCTTTTATTTATTAATTTGATTTAGAAAGTTAGTACGAGAATTTTTGGTCAAAATCATGTATAATTTTAATTAATTACCAATTAATGTGAAAAGATGGACAAATAATTGTCCCTGACTTAGTGAAGTAATTGCTTCAAGTTCTATGATCTAGGGAATGTGTGCATAATAAATTATTTTAACTATGGTCGCAACTTACAGATCTTTATCCAATCCCTTTAAAAAACTATACAACCTATTATAAAGAATGAGAACAACTTACCAAGAAACTTTTTCTAAAAAACTAAAGAAGATGCTGCATGTATATTGTTAAAAACATATGTGATGGAATAGGCCAAAAAACTAGGCCAACTAGATTAGCAAGAAAATGAAATCATATGAGAATAGGCTTCAACGTGTGTCTTTGCATTTTCTTGCGTCCTACAGTCTCGCCAGAGCACAGACTTTCATCTTTAGAGACTTTTGTGACCCTTAACTTGATGCACTCAGTTTCCATATTTTTCCTTCAAATCTCTCTGGCTATGTAGCTTTAATATACTCCTTTTTCGATCGCATTTTCTTCTCCTTTTCTTAATATCGATTGGTTGAATCCTTACAAGATTAATACCACCATCTTATGAATAGAAAACATAAAAAACATAAACTACATGGTAAAATTTCTCCATTTATTGATATAACCAAAGCAGATGTGACCAGTTATAAATTTGGATTCACATAATCCTATATTTACAGTCGACGTTTATTTTCTTTCTCTTATAAAATATAAAAACCTAAAGAAGGAAATGTAATTTACAAAACTTCTCTTATTAATTGTATTTTCTTAGCCAAAGCAATCAACAAATTATCTCTGCTCTTTTCTTATTTGTCCAAACTTAGTCTGATAGTTTTGTTCGTTATGAGTAGTTTTCAAGAGTTTTATTAATGGCGCCAAGAGAAATATTATCAAACAATCATTTATGGGTGGGTAATCTTACCCCTGACATTATCGATGTTGCCCTAATCTCTTTGTTCTAGAACTTTGGCCCACTTGATAGTCTAACAACATATACCTATCGCGGTTTTGGATTTATCAATTTTAGAAACATCAACGACTCCAAGAAGACTAAAAATACCCTTCAAGGATTCTTCTTTCATGGAAATCCTCTTACAATCAATTTCGCTAAGCCAATTTAGAGATAAACAAAAATACAAACCAACTTAGTGAATTCGATCCTAAGAGGATTTCCATGAATGAAGGATCCTTGGAGTGCATCTTTAGCCTCCTTCGAGTCATTGATATTTCTGAAATTAATAAAACTTAACCCGCGAGATGTATATGTGGGTACTCTATCAACCGAGCCAATGTTCTAGATCAGAGACATTAGTCCAACGTCGGTAATATTAGGGGTAATATTGCCGACTGATTGAAGCAATTTGATTGTGTTTCTCCCGGCGCCATAAATAAAACCCTAAAAAATTATTTAACACAAACAAAACTATCCAACAGAGATTTGGGCAAATGAGAAAAGAAAGAAAATAAGTCGTTTATTGCGGCAGAAAAGACAAGGCAATTAAGTTAGTGAAGTATTGTAATTGATGTTTCCTTCTTTGTGTTTTCAAATTTTATAAGAGACGGATAATTCACAATAGTCATCGGTTGTAAACATAGGACTATGTGAATCCAAAGATATAATTTGTCACAACTACTCTAGTTATATCAATAAATGGACAAATTTAACTCTCTAATTTATGTTTGCTTTCATTGCTATCAAAGACATTTGTTTCTTGGTAAGTTGTTTTATTTTTTTATATATATAATAAGAAATGTTCTTTGAATTTTGTTTGTTTTATGATGCATTGTGTCATGACCCGCCACCTTACAATGCCACCTAAGCACCACATCGCACAATGATATCCATTTGGAAGCATAAGTATGCTAGCATTTATGGGAAGATTCTACATATATGAAGAAATTCTTGGGAAGACTAAAATATCTAGGAAGAATTCTTGAAAAGCTTTAGAATATTCTAGGCATGTATAGAATTCTAGAAGACGGGTTTATTTCTAAATATATAGGGACTTATGTACAAATTATGATTTAAAATTTTAGCCCCTAAGTTAGTAGTATCTATAGAGGGGAAACCATTTCTAAATTAACCAAGGAAATGCAAGCAATACGAAAGTCTCCTTAGAAACTCTCTTGTGGCCTTCTTCATTATCTTAGTGATCTATGTTTGAAAAGGCATCCTTGAGCTTACAAGATTGTGAAAGAATCATTGATTAAATTGTTGAGTTCCACACAGAATTCTTAGTTAAAGTCTAAGTCCATTAAAGAGTGGTATTAGAGAAAAGGTTGATACTAGGGGAATGGAAAATTAGAGATACATTAACATTGCTAGAACCATCATATTTGGGTACGATGGTGGAATGAAGCCCCAAAAAGGGAGGAAGTATCTTAAGAAGAATGAATAATTGTTGTCGGACCCTATAGTAAATGATGCACTAACATCCCACTCACCTTTGGCCACTGAGGTAAGTGATGATGAACGTTGGGAGCAGCCTATAGACATTACGTATTGAATGGAGTGGACTTCGAGTGTTTATATGGTAAGCCAGACTATAGAGATTTTAGGCACACACTTGAACGCAGTGGATTATATGCTCAAGACTCTTGAGGAATTCACCCTTGATGAGAATGATAATATTCGCAAAGTTTTAGAGGCATGTAGGCATGCAGAATATGAGACGAAGGAAATCATCACTTACTTGGAGTGTCGGCTCATGAATGCATTAAGCACCATCAAAGCCATGAATGCCGACATTGAAATGCTCAAGGGAGGAATTGAAAATGGAGGATATGTGATGTCTACTGGAGATAGGGAGGCTAAGATTGAGGATCCCAAGCCACCGATGTGAAAAGGTGTTTATGAAGCACAAGAGGTAGAGAATTTCCTTTGGAATTTGGAGAATTACTTCAAGTTCAACAAAGTGAAGAGCGAAGAGTATAATATCAACACTGTCGTATTGTACCTTTCGCAGATGGACATGCTTTCATGGAAGCGAAAGGATTCCAAGATAGGGAAGGGCTATTTAACCATCAAAACATGGGAGAAACTCCAAGTAGAGCTAAATAAGACTTTCTTCCCCAACAACGTAATCTATGATACAAAGCACAAGTTTAGGAAGTTGAAGCAGATATGTAACATATGAGCATATGTGAAAGAGTTCACCACTCTCAAGCTTCTGATTCGCAACCTCACGGATGAAGATATGTTGTTTCACTTCATGGATGGGCAACAAAATTGTGCTAGAACGGAGTTGGAGCACCGAATGGTTAGGACTATTGTTGAAGACATCACGCAACCCAAAGCTTTGATAGATTTAAAATGACAAAGGAAGAGCAGAAGAGATGAGCGATACTAATGAACAAGGTGGGGGTTATCATGGTTAAAGTGAAGAGCAATAACCACATCCCAAGAATCCTGACACCTATAAGGCTGATAGCAAGAAATTTGGACGTCAAAGTCATGCTGACAGGAAGACATGGACTACAAAGGGAAATAGTTACTACATATATGATGAGCTGCATGACTATGAGAGATGCCCTGGACTAAAGAACCTTGATACCATAATATGGCAATGGAAGGATAAATATACCTAAGAACCATGGCAAGGTTCAGACACAACATAGTTGGGCCTATTGAATTATGTGGAGCTATCTCAAAGCAATTAGATAAGCCAAAAAAATATGGTGCACAGTATGTAGACATCATGATAAATGAATGATCCGCTCGTGCTATGGTCGACATAGGTGCAGAGGCCAACATGATGTCCAACAATGCAATAAAAAAGTTGGTGTTGAGTTACAATCCAGGTGATACCCACCTCAAGACAGTCAATACACCATCGGCTTTCGTGTACGGAGTTTCTCATGGAGTAAGCATTACGCTAGGCATGTTGCAAGGTAAAACACACTTTATTGCCTCTCCTTTAGATATCTTTGACATTATTCTTCTAAAAGAGTTCTTCCAAAAATGTCACACGATTATCGATCATTACCTCCACCGACTCTTTGTCATGGATCATGAAGGATCATGTATGGTTCCCCTGATTAAGATACCAAAGATAGAAGGACGAGCTCAAATATCGGCCAGGTAGCTCATAATTGATCTTAAGAAGGGGGAGCGACATTGAAAACCATCATTTAGAGTGTGACAAAAACAATATTGGTAGAGCGACATTACCACCATGTATAAATAAAGTTCTAAAAGGGAATAAAGATGTAATGTCTGAGGAGTTACACAAGGGAATTAATCAAGTCAATGTTCTACTGGCCCTTCATGTGAGAAGACAAGATTTATTTGTTCATACAACAATAATATGTCGCAGTGGTCGCAATATTAGGTAGGGGAGAGTGCCATGACTCACCACGTCATCATGCCACATAAGAGCCACATGGCATATAATAATCCATTTGGAAGCATAAGTATTCTAGAATATATGGAAAGATTCTAGAGCCATGAATAACTTGTTTGAAAGACTCTAGAATATCTAGGAAGAATTCTTAAAAAGCGTTAGAATATTCTAGGCATGTAGAGAATTCTATAAGAAGGGTTTGTTTGTAAATGTTTAGGGACTGATGTAGCAATTAAAATTTACACTTTATCAAGTAAGTTAGTAGTGTAAATAGAGGTGCATCCATTTGTAAATTAACCAAGCAGAAGCAAGCAATCTTCATAGCAATACAAAAGTCTCCTTACAAACTCTCGTGTGTCTTTCTTCATTCTTTTAGTGATCTAAGTTTCAAAAGGCTTACATGAGCTTACAAGATTGTGAAAGAATCATGAGTAAGTTGTTGAGTGTTGCACTGAGTGTTCAGTTATAGTTTAAGTCCGTGACAAATTGATGTCCATTTTGGCAATTTATATGTTTGCCAATGGTTAAAAGAGGCAAAAATGAACTTCCACTATCATAACTCAAAGTCAAGGATCGTGATTGCCTTTCGTGAGAAATTACTCATATCAAGTGAACCAATATTCATTTTAGTCAAGTACCAAATATTAATTAAAAAATTCCTGTAACAAGAGATTCCAAATAATCCTTATAAACAACTGAGAAACAATTCAATCAACAAACATATCCACAACCATCATCAACATTTGCAAAATCAGGCCGGCAAAAAGAAGAAAAATATGTTGAACCCCAAAACAACATCTGAATAATTTTAGTCAACTTGTATAACCCCGTTTTGGCTGAGCATTTGACAACATCAGGACTGCAAAAAGAAAAATATCAGCACTTGAATGTAGTTGACAAAATCCATACAAAATAGTTAACTTATATAATAATTATATATATTGTGCTTATCCAAATAAAGATCAAAGATGCATATATTTTGTCCTAAAAGAATTTCTTGACACAATTTTGGAATGAGTTTCATAGGAAATTCTGTCAAATAATTCTTACATCTCCAATTCTATACTTTCCCTTATAATAACAAAGAAATCAAGACACAGAGATGTTCAATTCCTGGAGATAATGCCAAGCCACATATAGTAAGGGTCAGAATGGTTCTATCCAAGAGAAATTCTTGAATCATTGTTATTTGCATTATTGACTACAACAGGACCTGAAGTGACATTGCTTCAAAATGGACCCAAACGATATTGTTCATCCAACACATGACCTCGATCATTTGTTCTTTTCTGACGATAAAACTATCATTTGACTCATCAATCCTCGATCTGTTAGCTTCCAATTTAAGTTGGCTAGAATCAATAGTTATTGGTATTGAAATAACATGTGAAAAAAAGCTTGCATACTCAAAGGTCTAGTTGGGATTTTAGAACCATAAGATGGAAAACGTGCAGATATATTTGAGGCCAACATATCTAGATGATTGCCGTGCTATGGTTCTGACATCCCATCTAGGCCTTTGAGTGTGCTAGATGGTTTAACAGTGTTATTTCAAGACCAGTAATTACTGGTTCTAGCCAACTTTGAAGGGAAACTGAAAGATCGAGGATTGAATGAGAAAATAATAGTTCTTATCCTCATAAAAGAACAAGTGATCAAGATCCTGTGTTGGACGAACAATATGGTTTGGGTCCATTTGGTAGAAATATTCCTTCAGGTCTTGTAACAGTCAATCAAGAAAACAATGGTGATGGAAGAATTTCTGCAGGACAACACTATTCTTGCCATGACTATATATGGTTTGGTATTATCACCAGGAATGGAACATCTATGTGTCATGTTATTTATGTTCCTATCGGGGAAAGTATAGAATCTGAGATGTATGTATGACTTAACAATATTTTTTTATGAAACTCATTCCTAAATTATGTCAAGAAAAGTTGTTAGTAGAGAATATATACATGTTTGATCTTCCTTATATTAGCACAGTATAAATAATTCTTATAAAAGTTAACTATTTTGTCTGGATGTTGTCAGCTATATTCAAGTGCTGAAACTTTTCTTCTTGCAACCCTGATGTAATCAATTGCTCAACCGAAATGGGGTTAGACAATTTGACTAAACACTATTCAAAGTTTGTTTCCAGGTTAACCATTGTATTCTTCTTGCCTAATACTGACAAAGATTTTTCCTCATTGGTAATATTTTGAGGTACTTGAATTCAAGAGATCTTGTTGGGGTTTTGAAACTTGTTAATTAAACCAACATCTTCTTGGTGGCACCTGATTAAATTTTAACGACGTGATCAAAGACACAACTTCCAATTCAAGTGTCAATGATCGCTTGCAGTAATATAACCCAATCAAATGGGTTTGGGTCTATCCCCAAGGGAGTGGTTGCAAGAATTAATAGAAAAGTAAAATCAAGTTCTAATGAATCTTAGTTATAAACATTAACGAATAAAAACATACTAAATATAAAGGTGACACGAATGTCAATTATCAAATGGGGGGTTTGTATTCAACTAAGAAACAACAATAGCAAAAATATGAGGAAACGAGATAGGGAGACGTCATTCTTGAGATGTGATAGGGATATCGGATAAAGGACACTATCGGGTAAATGCAATTGATAGTAAATCACTTAATATTTGTAACTATGCTAGACTTTAGTGGGGCTAAATTTTCTCTCGATCAACTTATCCCGAATCAACTCAGTATCTCTAAAACACCGAATTATAGCACATAAGTGTAGCCTCCGCCTTAGCCCATTCACTCTCTTGAGATGAATGTGTTGTAGAAGGACTAGAATTCACTCTCTCAAGCTGAACGCACGATGAACCAATAACCACCGGCTATCGAGTTAGTAGCCTTAGTTTTAAAACATCTCTCTCGAGCAAGCCAAAATCCCATTAAGTTCAAACACAACTACTAAACGAAATCACATTTAAACAGCGAATAGACTAACAATAAGCAATACCCAATAGTAAATTTATCCCATATTCACAAAATCACACCCAAAGGATTGGGGTTTTAGCTAGAAATGGAAAAGAGAGAGAAATCGATACCAACAGGTGTTGCCATCAAGTGGGTACGATAAATAAAGTATTTAAACATGTAAAGGATGATGATTCTTTGAGACCCACTTCTAATTTCTTGGAGTTGAAAACCTTCAAAACCTTAAAGCTCAAGAACAATGTCTTCCAAAAAGCTTTAAGAACTAAAAACTGAAAATATTCTCAGTCTCAGTAATAATTCTCTACAACATCATTCCTAAGCTATAGAATTAAATAGGTATTTATAAGTTTCAAAAATTTGTGCTGAGAAGGACCACCGTCGCAGTTAGTCGGGATTTCCGATACACTCAGCGATCCACCCTTTGGTCTGGTTCATCGCCTTTCCGTTTTTGCCTTCAGCATCTTCGCACTTTTATTCATTGGGCGGCTGCAAACTGCTTCACGGAACTGCTCGGCAATGTGACGACTTCTTATTTTTCTCGTAGACTTGATCTTTTCCTTCAGGTCTGAGCACACTGGAACATTAGGCAAGAGTTGAGCACTTTCGGCGACTCACCTAATGGATTAGGCAATTTCGAAGCCGTCTTTTCTTCCTTTTTTCAGCTGATTTGTTCCTTTTTGCTCGATAGCATCCAAGATTTGTCTCTCAAGTCAAATACCTGAATCTTAAGGATTACATCAGATATTGAGACAAAATATGCCTTTGAGGACACTAATTCAATGAAAACATAGCCCTAAATGAGTCCAAATTGTGGACTCATCAACACCCCCAACTTAAACTTTTGCCTGTCCTAAAGTAAAACTCAATTTCAGCAGTTCAGAAAGAATGTTTCAAACAGTGTCACACAAGACTCAATCATGAATGTACACAACAAGACTCAACTTACTCATGCAAGGATCAATTATATACTCAAAGACTCAAGTTGTGACACACCATTATCAAAGATTCTCAAGCTCATTGTACTTGCTTCAAATGCAAGTTCAAGCTCAACAAAGGTATTCAAATGCCCTCATACAAAAGAATGATTCCATTTTCACGCACAATGATTTAATCATTAAAATTCAGGAATTAAATGCAACGCTCACACTCACAAAAAAGAACACTATGCATGTTTTCACCCATAGGCTTGCCCTTATTTTCCAATTGACAATTGTTTTAGCTTAGTCAAGATCAAAAAGGTCTTTTCAAGTCTCGTAATGGGGCTGAGTGCAAAGGTATGGTCATTTAGGCTCAGTGACTTTCATCCTCATGAAATGTGATGCTCACAACACTCCCTTTCCTCTTCTTTCATTATTTTCTTTAGTACTCATAAGTCGTCCCAATATTCACTTTCCATGGATTGTTCAGAAATCCCATTTCTTTTGTAATTTATTCCATGACTTTTTCATTTTTCATTCTTTTCATCTCTTTTTTTTCGTATGGAGGGGTTCCATCTCAACACCATGGGTTAAAGTAGACTTTCCTTGCACTTCTTGACTTGCCCTTTTCTTTTCACCACACCCCTAACTTAGGCTTTTGGCCATAATTGGCTATTCAATCAACCACAAATCAAGAGGATTATAGGCAGCGGATTAAGCGAGGTCATGCTTTCATCAAGTTTCTTCCAAAGAAAGGTAACGCTCTAGGGGTGTTCAAAACAGGCTCACACACACTCACAAGGTAGGCCACAAAAGAGGTATATGTCAAATTGGCTCACACTCTTCGTAGTTGCCTATGATCATATCACGAGAAAGCCTTACTTAGTAGAATGGACCAACGGGGCAAATTCTAGGTGTCATTGATAACAGCAAGGTTAAAAGGAGATCACAAATAGAGAATTGAATATTGGAATGCAGAAGCACAAGAAAAGAAACAACAAAACTAACTAAAGATATGGGAAATTCGAAGGAAAGATCCACGAATTTCCAAGTATTAGATGTTCTA
>JAJOOH010001985.1:0-161553 GCA_029582605.1 Solanum gracilifrons | reverse complement strand
TATAATTTACTAACCCTTACCTTTACCTCATATTAGACATCATAATCGATGTTTGGCTTAGTTATTACTTCGCACCAATCGACACTAGCCTATTAGATAGTATCGCACTAAATCTATGTTGATAATTCTTTTCTTGGTGATTACCTCCTTGGTCCGGCAAGTAGCAACAAGACGAGTTCTAACGCGTGCACTCGTTAAAAAGACTTCTAAATGAAAGAATTATCCCTGCTTGCAAAACACTATTCAAGAATTACTTATTTACTATTCATACTTTGTTAATCGCTCATGGATCCCACAACCCTTGTTGTGTCATTTAGTTACCCATAATAGCAAGAAAACAATTCATAATGTTAGATGAAGAAATCATGAACTTACGTAAAGAGAATAACAAACCCAGAAATTCAACTTGAATTCCCAAGCCAAAATCTTCAAAACAAACTTAGGAAATCAATAATTGTTAGGTTTTCCAATTAATCACCCAAGTTACAAAGTAAAACTATAATAATAATGTCTAACCCCCAAAAATGAGGTTTATATCCCCTATTTATAGAAAACAAATCCTAAATAAAAAGGGAAATAAATTAAGGAAAGTTTGTTTTAGGTACACATATTTATTCCACGAGACTGACTTACAGACCGTCGATGGATCTACGTTCCGTAAGTCCCTTCCATCATCCAGGACTTAGAAGATATTTCAGCTTCCAAAAATCAGCTTCTCTGAAGCAAACGACGGACTAGCAGTACGGACCGTAGATCGATCTACGGTCCGTCAATCCCCTCCGTAGCTCCACACTTAGAATCATCAAAAATCAGGTGATGGAACCCTCGCAGTATCAATATACGGATCAAAAGTACGGTCTGTCGATCAATATACGGACCGTCAATGGCCACCATGGTTCCACACTTGCCTGCTGATCTACGGTCATCACCTACTAGCCGTCAATGGACCTACGGTCCGTAGATCACCTCCGTGAATACCCTTTTTCTGCATTTCTTTCAGCTGTCCCTATACTTCCGCGCTTGAACATCTTTCCTCCAAAATAGGATAAAAAGACATAAAAACCAATACAAAAAGGCCCTAGACACACACAACTTGTAAGTGAAATGTATTAGAAATACTGTAAACTCACGGTATATCAACACCCTCAACTTAAATTCATTGTTTGTCCTCAAGCGACGCACTACGACTCTAAACAACACTTGTATAGAAGAAAGCATTTCAATCCCAAGCAATCGCATGACTCTCTACCCCCCTCAATTTTTGGGTGCACATTCGTTCTCTTAGTTTCGACAATCTAATTCATGTGAATTACACCATGACACAGATCGACCAACTGACACACAACATACACTTTCTAACTATCACCAAGGTACCAATTTTACGACAATGTAACTAGTGCCCTTACTTCAAATGAAATCCTCGTTTCCCAAGAATGTATGGCATTTATGGTACAAGGATTTATTCAACACTCACGCTCAGAAGTAATTTCAGATACAGTTAGTGCTCAATGCCATAAGCTTGCCCTTATTTTCACTGCTTAAACTTTTCAAAATAGACTCTAGGATCACTATAGGACTTTCTTGGCTTGTAACGTAGGCTCAGGGTCAGGTGTGGTAGATTTGGGTACTGCTTAGTGACTTTCTGCCCTCTTTGACATTACACAACGCTTTCAATCTCTTTTTGCCCTATTTTTTTCATCCTATCATTTTACTTTCTTTCCCTTAATTTTCTTCAACCATGAATGTGACTTGAGACTTTGCAGCTCTTGATTTTTTTTATTTTTTTTTACTTTTCTTTTATTTTTCTTTTACTTTTCAACAAGTCGAATCCATTATTTTTTTCTTTTTTTTTAACGTCACTCTTTTCCTATCCATTTTTCTTTCAGTTCCCTTTTTCATAGCCACCCTCAATTTCTGGATTTTCCATTAGTTGAGGTAGACAATACCCGATGTCGGGTCAAGGCCAAGATTGAAATTACTATTTACATTAGCCACCCTCAACTTAGGCTTTTGGCCTAAGTCGAAGTGCACATGTTCAAGTAGGGACCAGGGAAAACCTATTTGATTATGGGACGGTGAGTTCAGGGTTTGGAAAGAATTGGTTTAATTATAGGCTCAAAGTTGGATCAAAGGGAGAATTTATTTCATTTGGTTGGATCCTTCTTTTAGGCAATTTGTGGACTTTTTAAAACAATGGCCTATGATCACTTCCTAACTTCTAGATTGAATTGTCTTAGCAGGATTAACCAAGCAAGTTCTAGTTTTGCACAAAAACTGTTTGAACACTCAACGATTCTCACACACTCTTGGCACTTAGTTCCTTCATCAGATTATCAGATTACCTAGTTCAAGTTTCAGCTTAAGTCATTCCATCAAGTTGATTCATTATTATGTCACACTCAGAGCCAACACATTCAACTAATAGTAGCCTACAAATTCTAGTATACATCCAAAAATATAACGGGTATAATTTTTCATAAGCCATCATGCTTCTTTCTTTATCATGCTTCTACACATACGACCCTAAGACATGCCGGTTCAATAAAAATTAAACAGTCTGTTGGCAGCAAAGAACACAGGTAAGAAAACCCCAAGAGAGGATTCATGAGTTGGTTATTCAGACTTCACCCTATCACTCACAATCCATTTACCCCACCCCCAATGACAATAGATGCAATTGTCCACAATGCATACAGAAACAGTAAAAGAAAATGGATTGGGTGAAGCGAAACTGTGGCGCAAAGCGCCGGCGAATTATCAACAAGTCAGGGGGTCCGGTTTCCCGGAGCCCGCTGGAACAATAGTGTGGGCATCTTCAGTAATGGCCTCTTCTGCAATCATAGCACCCTCAGTAGTGTTCTCTATCTTTCTCACCGCACCATCAGTGGTACTCACAACGTCCCACAAAATAGGCTGGACCTCTACAACAGAGGTAGAGATCGATGCCCCTACAACTCTCTCACGCACCCTCTGCTGGCGCAACTCTTCGTCTGCAATCGAAGCCCTCCTTCCCTCCTTCTCCTGGCGACGCAAAAATAACATAAGGACAAGTGAAAGTGGTCTTCTCCTGATGTTATACAGCTATAGAAATTTGATTGTAGCTTGAATACCCATCAAGAAAACAATACCAACCCTTTCCTGCAGGTCTATCCGATATCTAGTCCATGAATGACATAGGAAAATGGTCCTGTTCTGTCCACGCATTCAACTTCCAATAATCCATACAAACTCTCCATCCTGTAACGGGCCTCATTGAAACGAGCTCATTTCTTTCATTTGGAACCACAGTAATACCACCCTTTTAAGGCACACACTGGATATGACACACCCAACTATTATCTGAATGAGGTAAATAACTTATGCATCCAGCCACTTGATGATCTCCTTTTTAACTACATCTTGCATATGTGGATTTAATCTTCTCTGGTGCTCAATACTGGGCTTATGATCTGGTATGAGTTGGATTTTGTGAGAGCAAATGTCGGGAGGAATCCCAATAATATCCGCAATAGTCCACCCAATAGCTCGCTTGAACCTTTTTAACACAGTCACAAAAACACTCTAGTTGTCTCGCATTCAAATCTGCCGCAATGATGATCGGAAAAGTATTCTCTCAACCCAAGTATACATACCTCAAATGCGGTGGTAGAACCTTAAGCTCTAATTTTGGTGCCTCCACAATAGATGGTCTTGCGGATGGGGACTCGCGATTCTTCATGTCTAACTCATACTTCTTTTGTTTGGACCGGTATTCATTGAGTGCGGCTACCAACTCATCATATTCTTCAAAACGATCACTATAGAAATTCATCATAACTGCTGCTAATGCCTCAATACCTAGTCGCTCTTCAATTAGCACTTTTGTCACACTCTCCACTCTGTAAGTTATAGCAGATACTGTTTGAAGCTCACTACTCTTCTTCATGGATGATACGCTCAAATTACACCTCCATAAAGAAGTATAAGCAATGGCTATCAAGTAAAGAACCCAACTTGTAGGTTGGGGCCAAAATTTGATACACTCAAAATTACACCTCCCTAAAGAAGTATAAGCGATCGTTATTCAGTAAACAACCCAACTAGTAGGTTGGGGTCGATCCCACGAGGAAAATGGTTTGGACTTTACTTTTAACCAACAATTATGTTCAATTAGCCAAAGTACTTCCAGAAACAAGTAATAAAAAGGGGGGATTTGTGAAATAAATTATAAGAATTCAGTAAGTAATCAGTAAACAAAAGTCAATATCAGTTGTTATTAAGATGAGAAAATTAACTAGGGTATACGTGTTCAGCACAAGTTCATAATGCAGTAATCCTAGTAACCGCAATCCTTTCCTAGTGTATTAAATGCAAATTGACAAGTTTGGTATCTTTAAATCCTTGGTCCGGCATCTAGAGAATTTCACCACGCACCTTGGTCCGATTACATGTGTATAATTTACTAACCCTTACCTTTACCTCATATTAGACATCATAATCGATGTTTGGCTTAGTTATTACTTCGCACTAAACGACACTAGCCTATTAGATAGTACCACAGTAAATCTATGTTGATAATTCTTGTCTTATTGATTACGTCCTTGGTCCGGGAAGTAGCAACAAGACGAGTTCTAATGGGTGCACTCGTGAAAAAGACTTCTGAACGAAGGAATTATCAATGCATGCAAAACACTATTCAAGAATTACTTATTTACTATTCATACTTTGTTAATCGCTCATGGATCTCACAACCCTAGTTGTGTCGTTTAGTTACCCATAATAGCAAGAACACAATTCATAATGTTAGATGAAGAAATCAAGAACTTACGTAAAGAGAATAATAAACCCAGAAATTCAACTTGAATTTCTAAGCCAAAATCTTCAAAACAAACTTAGGAAATCAATAATTGTTAGGTTTTCCAATTAATCTCCCAAGTCACAAAGTAAAACTAGAATAATAATGTCTAACCTCCAAAAACGAGGTTTACATGCCCTATTTATAGAAAACAAATCCTAAATAAAAAGGGAAACAAATTAAGGAAAGTTTGTTTCAGGTACGCATCTTCATTCCACGAGACTGACTTACGGAGCGTGGATGGATCTACGGTCAGTAAGTCCTTTCCGTCAGCCAGGACTTACAAAATATTTCAGCTACCAAAAATCAGCTTCTCTGAAGAAAATAACGGACTTGAAGTACGGACTGTAGATTAATCTACGGTCCGTCAATCCCCTCCGTAGCTCCATACTTAGAATCTTCAAAAATCAGGTACTGGAGCCCTCGCAGTATCAATATACGGATCAACAGTATGGTCTGCAGATTAATATACGCACCGTCAATGGCCACCGTGGTTCCACACTTAGTCAGAATTCCCTGATTTGTCTTCCATACTTTGCCTGCTGATCTACGGTCATCACCTACTAGCCATCGATGGACCAACGGTCCGTAGATCACATCCGTGAATGCCTTTTTTCTGCATTTCTTTCAGCTGTCCGTATACTTCCGCGCCTAATTATCTTTCCTTCATAATATGATAAAAACACATAAAAACCAATACAAAAAGGTCCTAGACACACACAACTTGTAAGTGAAATGTATTAGAAATACCGTAAACTCACGGTATATCAACACCCTTAACTTAAATTCGTTGTTTGTCCTCAAGCCACGCACTAAGACTCTAAACGACACTTGTATAGAAGCAAGCATTTCACTCCCAAGCAATCACATGACTCTCTACCCCCCTCAATTTTCGGGTGCACATTCGTTCTCTTAGACTCGACAAGCTAATTCATATGGATCACACCATGACATAGATCGACCAACTGACACACAACATACACCTTCTCACTATCACCAAGGTACCAACTTTCCGATAATGTAACTAGTGCCCTTTCTTCAAATGATATCCCCTTTTCCCATGAATGAATGACATTCATGGTACAAAGATTTATTCAACAATCACGCTTAGAATAATTTTTGAATACAGTTAGTGCTTAATGCCATAAGCTTGCCCTTATTTTCACTGCTTAGACTCTTCAAAATAGACTCTAGGATAACTATAGGACTTTCTAGGCTTGTAACGTAGGCTCAGGGTCAGGTGTGGTAGATTTGGGTATTGCTTCGTGACTTTCTGCCCTCTTTGACATTACACTAGTCTTTCAACCTCTTTTCGCCCCATTTTTGTCATCCTATCATTTTGCTTTCTTTCCCTTAATTTTCATCAACCATGAATGTGACTAACGACTTTGCAGCTCTTTTTTTTTTTTTACTTTTATTTTATTTTTCTTTTAGCTTTCAACAAGTCAAATCCTTTCTTTTTTTTTTTTTTTTAACATCACTTTTTTCAATTCCATTTTCTTTCAGTTCCCTTTTTCTTAGCCACCCTCAACTTATGGATTTTACATTAAGTAAGGTACACAATACCCGATGTTAGGTCAGAGCTAAGATTGCAGTTAATTTTTACATTATCCACCCTCAACTTAGGCTGTTGGCCTAAGTCGAAGTGCATATGTCCAAAGAGGGACCGGGGCAAACCTAATTGATTATGGGACAGTGAGTTCAGGGTTTGGAAAGAATTGGTTTAATTATAGGCTCAAAGTTGGATCAAGGGGAGAATTTATTTCATTTGGTTGGATCCTTCTTTTACGCAATTTGTGGACTTTTCAAAACAATGGCCTATGATTACTTCCTAACGTCTAGATTGAATTGTCTTAGCAGGACTAACCAGGCAAGTTCTAGTTTTGGAGAAAAACTGTTTGAACACTCAACAATTCTCACGCACTCTTGGCACATTGTTCCTTCATCAGATTATCAGATTACCCAGTTCAAGTTTCAGCTTAAGTAATGCCATCAAGTAGATTCGTTATTAGGTCTTACTCAGAGCCAACACATTCAACTAATCGTAGCCTACAAATTCTAGCATACGTCCAAATATCTGACGGGTATCATTTTTCGTAAGCCATCATGTTTCTTTCTTTATCATGCTTCTACACATACGATCCTAAGACATGCCGGTTCAACAAAAATTAAACAGTCACTTGGCGGAAAAGAACACTGGCAAGAAAACCCCAAGAGAGGATTCATGAGTTGGGTTATTCAGACTTCACCCTATTACTCAAAATCCATTTACACCACCCCCAACAAAAATAGATGCAATTGTCCACAATGCATACAGAAACAGAAAAATAAAATGGATTGGGTGAAGCAAAACAGTGGCGCAAAGCGCCGGCGAATCATCAACAAGTTGGGGGTCTGGTTTCCCGGAACCCGCTAGAACAATAGTGGGGGCATCCTAAGTAATGCCCTCTTCAGCAATCATAGCACCCTCAGTAGTGCTCTCAATCACTCTCACCGCACCATCAATGGCGCTCACGACGTCCCTCAAAATATGCTGGACCTTTACAACTAAGCAGAGCTCAATGCTCCTGCAACTCTCTCACGCACCCTGTGCTGGTGCAACTCTTCATCTGCAATCGAAGCTCTCCTTGCCTCCTTCTCCTGTCGACGCAAAAGTACCGTAAGGACGAGTGAAAGTGGTATCCTTTTGATCTTATAGAGCTATAGAAATTTGATTATAGCATGAATAACCATGAAGAAAACGATACCAACCATTTCCTGCAAGTCAATCCGACATCTGGTCCATGAATGGCATAGGAAATGGTCATTTTCTGTTCACGCATTCAACTTCCAATAATCCATACAAACTCTCCATCCAGTAACGGGCCTCATTGGAACGAGCTCATTTCTTTCATTTGGAACGACAGTAATACCACCCTTTTAAGGCACGCACTGGATAGGACACACCCAACTATTATCTGCAATGAGGTAAATAACTCTTGCATCCTGCCACTTGATGATCTCTTTTTAACTACCTCTTGCATAGGAGGATTTAATCTTCTCTGGTGCTCGATACTGGGCTGATGATCTGGCATGAGTTAGATTTTGTGAGAGTAAATGTCGGGAGGAATCCCAATAATATTCGCAATAGCCCACCCAATAGCTCGATTGAACCTTTTTAATACAGTCACCAAACACTCTACTTGCCTCGCATTCAAATCTGCCGCAATGATGACCGGCAAAGTATTCTCTCTACCCATGCATACATACCTCAAATGCGGTGGTAGAGCCTTAAGCTCCAATTTCAGTGCCTCCACAATAGATGGTCCAGCGGATGGGGACTCGCAATTCTTCATGTCTAACTCATACTTCTTTGGTTTGGACCGGTATTCATACCTATTGAGTGTGGCTACCAACTCATCATACTCTTCAAAATCATCACTATCGAAATTCATCATAACTGCTGCTAATGACTCAACACCTAGTTGCTCTTCAATTTGCACTTCTGTTCCACTCTCCACTCTGTAAGTTATAGCAGATACTGTTTGAAGCACACCACTCTGCTTCATGGATTATATGCTCAAATTACATCTCCCTAAAGAAGTATAAGCGATTACTATCAAGTAAAGAACCCAACTTGTATGTTGGGGCCAAAATTTGATACGCTCAAATTACACCTCCCTAAAGAAGTATAAGCTATCGTTATCAAGTAAAGAACCCAACTTGTAGGTTGGGGTCGATCCCATGAAGAAAATGATTTAGACTTTACTTTTAACCAACAATTATGTTCAATTAGCCAAAGTACTTCCATAAACAGGTAATCAAAATGGGGGATTTGTGAAACAAATTATAAGAATTCAGCAAATAATCAGTAAACAAAAGTCAATTTTAGTTGTTATCAAGATGAGAAAATTAACTAGGGTATACGTGTTCACCACAAGCTCATAACGCAGTAATCCTAGTAACCGCAATCCTTTCCTAGTTTATGACATGCAAAGTGATAAGTTAGGTATCCCTACATCCTTCGTCCTGCATCTAAAAAATTTCACCCTACACCTTGGTCCGGCTACGTGTGTATAATTTACTAACCCTTACCTTTACCTCATATTAGACATCATAATCGATGTTTGGCTTAGTTATTACTCCGCACCAATCGACACTAGCCTATTAGATAGTATCACACTAAATCTATGTTGATAATTCTTTTCTTGTTCATTACCTCCTTGGTCCGGCATGTAGCAACAAGACTAGTTCTAACGTGTGCACTCGTTAAAAAGACTTCTAAACGAAAGAATTATCAATGCATGCAAAACACTATTCAAGAATTACTTATTTACTATTCATACTTTGTTAATCGCTCATGGATGCCACAACCCTAGTTGTGTCGTTTAGTAACCCATAATAGCAAGAACACAATTCATAATGTTAGATGAAGAAATAATGAACTTACGTAATGAGAATAATAAACCCAGATTTTCAACTTGAATTCCGAAGCCAATATCTTCAAAACGAACTTAGGAAACTAATAATTGTTAGGTTTTCCAATTAATCTCCCAAGTCACAAAGTAAAACTAGAATAATAATGTCTAACCCCCAAAGACAAGGTTTACATGCCCTATTTATAGAAAAAAAATCCTAAATAAAAAGGGAAACAAATTAAGGAAAGTTTGTTTCAGGTACGCGTCTTCATTCCACGAGACTGACTTACGGACCGTCGATGGATCTACGGTTCGTAAGTCCCTTCCGTCAGCCAGGACTTAGAAAATATTTTAGCTTCCAAAAATCAGCTTCTCTGAAGGAAACGACGGACTAGCAGTACGGACCGTATATCGATGTACGGTCCGCCAAACCCCTCCGTAGCTCCACCCTTAGAATCTTTAAAAATCAGGTACTGGAACCCTTGCAGTATCAATAGACGGATTAACAGTACGGTATGTAGATCCATATACGGACCGTCAATGGCCACCGTGGTTCCACACTTAGGTATATTTCCCTGATTTGTCTTTCATACCTTGCCTGCTGATATACGGTCATCACCTACTGGCCGTCAATGGACCTACGGTCCGTAGATCACCTCCTTGAATGCCTTTTTTATGCATTTCTTTCAGCTGTCCCTATACTTCCGCACCTGAACATCTTTCCTAATAAATATGATAAAAACACATAAAAACCAATACAAAAAGGCCCTAGACACACACAACTTGTAAGTGAAATGTATTAAAAATACCGTAAACTCATGGTATATCAACACCCTCAACTTAAATTCGTTGTTTGTCCTCAAGTGACGGACTACGACCCTAAACGACACCTGTATAGAAGCAAGCATTTCAATCTCAAGCAATCACATGACTCTCTACCCCCATCAATTTTCGGGTGCACATTCGTTCTCTTAAACTCGACAAGCTAATTTATGTGGATCACACCATGACACAGATCGACCAACTGACACACAACATACACCTTCTCACTATCACCAAGGTACTAACTTTCCGACAATGTAACTAGTGCCCTTACTTCAAACGAAATCCCCTTTTCCCAAGAATGAATGGCATTAATGGTACAAGGATTTATTCAATACTCACGCTCAGAAGTAATTTCAAATACAGTTAGTGCTCAATGCCATAAGCTTGCCCTTATTTTCACTGCTTAGACTCTTCAAAATAGACTCTAGGATCACTATAGGACTTTATTGGCTTGTAACGTAGGCTTAGGGTCAGGTGTCGTAGATTTGGGTACTGCTTAGTGACTTTCTACCCTCTTTGACATTACACTAGGATTTTAACCTCTTTTTACCCTATTTTTGTCATCCTATCATTTTACTTTCTTTCCCTTAATTTTCTTCAACTATGACTGTGACTTCAAACATTGCAGCTCTTTTTTTTTCTTTTTTTTTTACTTTTATTTTGTTTTTCTTTTAGCTTTCAACAAGTCACTTCCTTTTTTTTTTCTTTTTTTTTTAACATCATTGTTTTCATATCTATTTTTCTTTCAGTTCCCTCTTTCATAACAGCCCTCAATTTATGGATTTTCCATTAGTTGAGGTACACAATACCCGATGTCGGGTCAGGGCCAAGTTTGAAGTTACTTTTTACATTAGCCGCCCTGAACTTAGGCTTTTGGCCTAAGTCGAAGTGCACATGTCCAAGGAGGGACCGGGGCAAACCTAATAGATTATGGGACAGTGAGTTCATGCTTTGGAAAAAAATGGTTTAATTATAGGCTCAAAGTTAGATCGAAGGGAGCATCTATTTCATTTGGTTGGATCCTTCTTTTAGGAAATTTGTGGACTTTTCAGAACAACGGACTATGATCACTTTCTAACTTCTAGATTGAATTGTCTTAGAAGGACTAACCAGGCAAGTTCTAGTTCTGCACAAAAACTGTTTGAACACTCGACGATTCTCACGCACTCTTGGCACATAGTTCCTTCATCAGAATATCAGATTACCTAGTTCAAGTTTCAGCTTAAGTCATGCCATCAAGTTGATTCGTTATTATGTCATACTCAGAGACAACACATTCAACTAATCGTAGCCTACAAATTATAGCATACATCCCAAAATCTGACGGGTATCATTTTTCATAAGCCATCATGCTTCTTTCTTTATCATGCTTCTACACATACGATCCTAGAACATGCCGGTTCAACAAAAATTAAACAGTCTCTTGGCGGAAAAGAACACAGGCAAGAAATCCCCAAGAGAGGATTCATGAGTTGGGTTATTCATACTTCACACTATCACTCACAATCCATTTACCCCACCCCCATCAAAAATATATGTAATTGTCCTGAATGCATACAGAAACAGTAAAAGAAAATGGATTGGGTGAAGCAAACATGTGGCGCAATGCATCGGTGAATCATCAACAAGCCCCCGGTTTCCCGGAGCCCGCTGGAACAATAGTGGGGCCATCCTTAGTAATGCCCACTTCAGCTATCATAGCACTCTCAATAGTTCTCTCTATCACTCTCACCACACCATCAGTGGTGCTCACAACGTCCCTCAAAATAGGTTGGACCTCTACAATAGGGGCAGAGCTCGATGCCCATGCAACTCTCTCACGCACCCTCTGCTGGCGCAACTCTTTGTCTGCAATCAAATCCGTCCTTGCCTCCTTCTCCTGTTGACGCTGTCTCTGGTGAGCTTTCTCTTCCTCAGTGCAATGAGAAAGGTGCCGCTTGCCTTTGGCATGTGTCGGTACAAGCCCCTCCTCAACGTTCCTACTAAATAGAGTATCCAGCACTATATCATCAGCTAGTGTAGTAGATACAGTCTGAGTCTCAACTGAAGGTGCGACAAGAATGGCATCAACGTTAGTCCGGAGGTTGGCTAAGTCAGCCTGCAAAGAAGATAGATCTTTTGCCGGGGTTGATCGCTTGAGGACTCGCAACTCAAAAGCATCAAAACGCTTATTAACAGCCTGCACATTTCAGTCCATCATCCCTTGCATCCTGCGCTCCATTCTAGCTTCGGACTCGGCTATCGACTTTTGCATCCACGGCTGGATGTGATGCAGCAGTGTGGCCATTTGAGCCTCTAACCTCTGTACTCTGGCCATCGGGAAAACAGTAGCTCCTAACTGTGGTGTGGACCAGGAAGAACTAGGATCCATACTAGCTGCATCAGAAGAGGGGGCCGGGACAGTATCGATGTGATCTGGTATCCTAGGGTCACCGCCCTTTGCCTGCCCCATTGTGTCTGCAAGATCGGCACCCTAGGGAGGTACCTCAATCTGGGGCTCTCTGCGAGGTGCTGTCACATTTGCCTTATCTCGAATAAGGTCGATGTCCAATGCCCCTGTAGGGTGGACTAACTTGTCACAATGCCAGATCGGCACTCCAGAGTCCCTGCACAAATGAAAAATTAGACATGGGAAGGGGTAAGTAGTGGAGGTCCTGAATGCCATCTCTTGAATCTCTGCCAGTAGTATGCGGGCAAAGTCGATCTCCACTCTTGCTACCAATGCTGGAACCATGACCGCTCTGTCCGAAGTGACTTGATTGTCAGCTTTTGTAGGCGACACTCTGTTACGTACCAGCAGCCAGAAGAACTTGGCCACAAAATTTAATGTGGCCTTCCAGATGACCAACCGTGGAGCGGCGACCCAATCCGCACGCTCGCCATCTACAACAATGTACCTGGCCAACCATAGTAGAACAGCCTCTCGCTGCTCAGCGTTCCTCTGGGAAGCACCACTCCATACGATGTCCCATCTGTAATCAAACTCTGAAGTGTTGAGAGACCAAGAGAGACCCGTGGTAGAACCATAGAGAAAACGGCTAATGGTGGCAGGTGATATGTCAACCGGACAACCTCAGACCATAGTGGAAGTGAGAGGATCTTAGGCTAGGGGATTTGACCGCTTGGTAATTGAACCTCGGAGAGTGGATGCATAGGAGGCGTAGAATTCTCGCACAATCTCCTCGCTATACATTCTTGGGTCTCGAGCCATCCAGTCAGATCTGTGAAGGTTAAATAGCCGGTAGATGTCCGGGACAGTGTGCAAACTCCCTGTGAGGAATCTGCGCTCCTTTGTAATAAGTCGGGCCATTTTCTATTTGTCATTTATCATCTTGGCATCCCGATAAATTTTCCATTGGCCCTCTACGCACCATATATTGGGCTCGTCGGCTACTGGAGTGGGGTCATCATTCCGTGGTGCAGGTATGGACTCCGAGCTAGTTGCCTCATCAGACGAGGTTGCTTGGTCATTCTCCCCAGATCCTGTGGCTGTTTAGCACTGGACCCCGCAGTATGGGCAAACTCGGATCCTGAAAAATGGGCAGACTCGGAGTCTGAAGCTTGGGCAGACTCGAATCCGGACATAGATCCCTCTGAACTGGAGGCAGCCCCAGTCGGTGATCCGATCAGTGGGTGCTCCTTAACAGACTAGGCGACAGTGACTACGTCGGGAAACACCTTTCGTGGGGTGCCTCTGGTGCCTCGATGTGCAGTGCGAGAAGTCCTAGTGTTGAGAGGAACATATGCTAGATTTGTGTCTGTGTCTGTGTTTGTGGCCTCATCGATTAACTGGAAGCTATGGGCAACAGACTTTGACTTGCCCCGTTCTGAGTAGGTGACCATCTTCTTGGGTGCCATCGTACCTGCAGGAGCGATATTAGTGCCAAGCCAAACAATTTTTTTTTTAGAATTGTTAACGACCCTCAACCAAGTCCAAAGAAGTTTTCAGACAGATGCTACAATGGTCATCCACGGAGGAGACCTACAGTGTGTAGACTGATCTATGGTCTGTGGATCTCTTCCGTGGATCAGGGGGGCCATCAATATAAGTCGCAGATAGAAACCAGGGATGTGCAGAACAGTCCATGGATGGAACTATGGACCGTACTCCACATTCGTGGTTTCACACTTGGTGAAATTTTTCTTGTGCATCCATTTACGAACCTCATCTACGGTCCGTAGATGTATCTATATTCCGTAGACAGGGTATCGTGGATGTTTTCTGTGCCAGGTATCAGTCATTAGTATCATACATTTTTGGCCTTATTTTTCAATATTAACACAATCTCATCATGCATTTACAACATTAAATTATGCTAGTTCTTCATTCATAAGATTCCGACAGATCATTTTACCAAACAATTTAGACTAGTTGTGGAACCCTAAGTCGAAACTAAGACATAGATTTACGATCACATACAATAATGCTACACAATCACTATCTATCGTTCCAAGGGCATTGTAATTTTCAATTTTATCATGCAATTTCATCTAGCAATTACCCAAGGTCAAGACCCAACTCCCGATTTTCTATATTCAATCTATAAATCGAAATTCAAAGTGAGGGGAAAGTCTATTACCTTACAAGCAACGAGGAGTGGGGTGATTGCGTGACAACACTAAGCTTAGCAAGGCCAAGGAGTCACCTCTTCGTTACTAACCAAACACCGGACCCTTTTTGTGGACTATAGGATGAATTGTATTTGAAATGGAAGGGAAATTGGGGAATTATGGAAGGGATGATATTATGGGGGAGTTATGGAGTGATTTAGGGGGGTTATGGGATGGTTGAAACGGTTTTGGGAGTAATGGAGGGAACAGGAATGGTTTAAAAACAAATGGGGGTTTTTAAATAGGAGGGTCCCGATCGGGTCAGTCAGCATGAGGGTTTGGACTCACGAGACCCCGTCTACGGTCCGTAAGACTATCTATGGTCCGTAGATCAGGACCGTAAATCACTCTTAAACTTGGAAAATTTTAGAGGCTTACCCAGGATCTACGGACACCATCCACGGTCCGTGGATTAAACGACGAACCGTCGATGGGGTCCGAAGACCTCTGCACCAGACTATTTTCTGCAGAATTTTCGTGGTGTACCTGCACATGTAGCAACCAATAGGCTATTCTTTTTACATTTTCTGGACAATTTTTAGACATGGACTCTATTCTAATTCTAGCCAACACTAGTACAAAAGTAAAACAACTATCAAATTTGATACAGGGAAGAAATCAAACAAAGCAAACTACTAGAGAAAAACTATATCCGATCGCTGGCTAGATTGTACATCTTGGGTTGCCTCCCAAGCAGCGCTTGATTTAACGTCGTGGCACGACGCAGGCCTCTTGATTACTCAGACTTCATCAAGATTGTAGGCGTCAATCACTTCCTGCACAGTTTCAACATTTCCCAGATAGATCTTGATCCTTTGCCCGTTTACCATGAACCTTGTTCCATCCCTATTTTCAAGCTCAACCGCTCCATGGGGAAGCACTTTTGTGAGAAAAAACGGCCCAGTCCATTTGGACTTGAGTTTGCCTGGACACAAGAGCAACCTAGAGTTGAATAGAAGCACAAGATCACCAATCACAAATTCTCGCTTTTTAATTCTTTGATCATGATACCTCTTCATCTTCTCTTTGTACACGGCTGAACTTTCATAATCTTTTAGGCGAAACTCATCCAGCATATTCAAGTCATTCATTCTTAGATTAGATGTGGCACCCCAATCCAAATTTAACTTCTTCATTGCCCACATCGCCTTATGCTCTAGCTCTACTGGCAGATGACAAGATTTCCCATATACAAGTTGGTAAGGAGACATACCTATGAGGGTCTTGTATGCAGTGCGATACGCCAATAGAGCATCACCAAGCTTCCCTGACCAATCCGTTCTATTAGCGTTCACAGTCTTCGCCAATATCTGTTTGATCTCTCTGTTGGATACTTCAACTTGGCCGCTAGTCCGTGGATGGTAAGGAGTGGCTACATTGTGAGGGACTCCATATTTCTCAAGTAGTGCCTTGAACAACTTATTACAAAAGTGAGAACCTCCATCGCTAATAATAGCCCGCGGTGTACCAAATCTAGAGAAGATATTTTTTTTCAAGAATGCGGTGACACTTTTACCTTCATTGTTAGAGAGCGCAACTGCTTCCACCCACTTCGATACTTAATCAACCGCAACAAGAATATACTTCATCCCATATAAACTCACAAATGGACCCATAAAATCAATGCCCCATACATCAAACAACTCTATCACCAATATAGGATTTATAGGGAGCTCTTGCCTCTTTGAAATCCCGCCTTCTTTTTGGCAACGATCACAAGACTTGGCGAAATCATGAGCATCTTGGTGTATTGTAGGCCACTAGTATCCACACTGCAAAATCTTATGTGCATTCCGAATACCACTATGATGCCCACCAACGGGCGATGAATGGCATGCTTCAAGTACACTCAACATCTCTACCTCGGGCACACAGTGACGAATAATCCCATCAGCACAACTATGATACAAATAAGGTTCATCCCAAAAGAATATTTTCACATCATGCATTAACTCTTTCCTTTGGTGAAAAAACAAATCGGGGGGCACAATATCGCTTGCCAAATAATTAGCAAAGTCTGCGAACCAAGGAATCAAATCATGAGAAGCAGCCAATACCTGTTCATCTGGAAAAGCATCTTTAATTTCATCCCTATCTCCAAGCTTTAGCATAGCCTCTTCTTCTAATCTAGACAAGTGATCAGCAACTTGGTTTTCGGTTCCCTTTCTATCTTTTACTAGAAAATCAAACTCTTTCAGCAACAACACCCATCTAATCAATCTTAGTTTTGCATCCTTTTTCGCCATAAAATACCTCAATGCAGAATGGTCATTATGCACTATGACCTTAGTACCAAGTAAGTCGGATCGAAATTTCTCGAATTAAAAAACCACCGCGGAAAGTTCTTGTTCGGTCACAGTATAGTTCTTTTGGGCCACATTTAGAGCTTTGCTAGCATAGTAAATAGGATGAAGAATTTTCTCTCGCTGTTGTCTCAATACTACACCAAGCACCAATCCGCTCGCATCGCACATTAGCTCAAACGGTTGTCCCCAATCCGGTGAAATAATGATTGGTGCTATAACCAACTTCTTCTTCAACTCTCCAAATGCTCTAAGACAATCATCATCATAATTAAAACTTACACTCCTTCTCGAGCAATTTGCACAACGGATGTGCAATTTTGCAGAAATCTTTGATGAATCTCCTATAAAAACCTGTATGCCCAAGAAAACTTCTAACACCTTTTACAGAAATGGGTGGTAGAAGCTTTTCTATTACCTCAACTTTAGCTCTATCAACCTCAATACCTTTCTCTGAAATTTGATGACCCAACACTATACATTCTTTCACCATGAAATGACACTTCTCCCAATTCAGCACCAAGTAGCAGTTTTCACACCTTTATGCACCTCAGCCAGATGATCTAGACAACGATCAAAAGACTCACCTACAACTGAAAAATCATCCATGAACACTTCAATTGTATCCTCCACCATATCAGAAAATATCGACATCATAAACCGCTGGAAGGTTGCTCGAGCATTGCATAACCCGAATGACATCCGTTTGAAAGCAAAAGTCTCATATGGGCAAGTGAAGGTGGTCTTATCTTGGTTTTCTAGAGCTATAGAAATTTGATTATAGCCCGAATACCCATCAAGAAAACAATACCAACCCTTTCTTGCAAGCCTATCCAACATCTGGTCCATGAATGGCATGGGAAAATGGTCTTTTTCAGTCCTTGCATTCAACTTCCGATAATCCATACAACTTTCCATCCAGAACGGGCCTCATTGGAACAAGCTCATTTCTTTAATTTGGAACCACATACATACCTCCATTTTTAGGCACTCACTGAATACGACATACCCAACTACTGTCTGCAATGGGATAAATAACTCCTGCATCCAGCCACTTGATGATCTCTTTTTTAACTACCTCTTGCATAGGTGGATTTAATCTTCTCTGGTGCTCAATACTGGGCTTGTGATCTGGCATGAGTTGGATTTTGTGAAAGCAAATACCGGGAGGAATCCCAATAATATCTGCAATAGTCCACCCAATAGCTCGCTTGAACCTCTTCAAGACAGTCACTAAGCACTCTACTTGTCTCGCATTCAAATCTGCCGCAATGATGACCGGCAAGGTATTCTCTTCGCCCAAGTATACATACCTCAAGTGCGGTGGTAGAGCCTTAAGCTCCAATTTCCGTGCCTCCACAATAGATGGTCTTGTGGGTGGGGACTCGCGATTCTTCATGTCTAACTCATACTTTGGATCAATATTCACACTTATCGAGTGCGGCTACAAACTCATGATACTTTTCAATACCATCACTATCGAAATTCATCATAACTGCTGCTAGTGCCTCAACACCTAGTAGCTCTTCAATTTGCACTTTAGTCCCACTCTCCACTTTGTAAGTTATAGCAGATATTGTTTGGAGCTCACCACTCTGCTTCATGGACCTACAAATATTGAAAGTTGTTTCTTCATTATTCAGTCTAAACTTCATCTGTCCCTTTTCCATATCAACCAACGCATGCCCTGTGGTAAAAAATGGTCTCCCAAGGATGATGGGAACCTCAAAATCAACCTCACAGTCAAGAATCACAAAATCTATCGGAAAAATGAAAGACTCCACTTTCACTAGCAAATCATGGAGTACAACAATGGGCCTTTTTACAGTTCGATCGGCCATTAGTAACCGCATTGCAGTGGGCTTTGAGTCCCCTTGACCCAACTTCTTTTAAATAGACAATGGCACGAGGTTTATGCTAGCACCAAGATTACACAATGCCTTAGCAAAGTGTAACAACCATATAGTACATGGGATCGTGAAAGTACCAGTGTCTTCCTTCTTCTGCACAAGAGATCTTGTAGCAATAGCACTACAATGCTGCAATCTATCGTCATCTTCAAAACTCACAGATCTTTTCTTTGTCACCATATCTTTCATAAACTTTGCATACCCAGACATTTGCTCCAAGGCTTCTATCAAATGAACATTGATAGAAAGCTGCTTCAACATAGTAATAAACATGCGATATTTACCATCTTCAGTTTTTTACACTAACCTCTGTGGAAAAGGTGGTCGAGGTCTAGGTATGTGGACCAGTTTCTGAGATATCTCCGCTTCTTTCTCTGTTGCATTCTCAGACTCTTTTCTAACCTCTATCACATCATCTTCTTTTCTAAACTCAACTTCCACCACAGACGACCTAGATGGATCTATGGTTTGCTTACTCCCTTGATGAAGTGACTGCCATACAATGACCGTCATTCTTTGGATTCTGAATGGTGTTGCTAGGAAGAGTACCAGGTTGACGTGGGTTCACTATAGTAGACAATTGGGTCATCTGCTGCTCTAGGTGCTTTATTGACACTGCGTGGGCATCAACCTTTTGTCCAATACCAGACAAGTCGCTTCTCATCTCCTTCACATTCTCATCAGTTACATCAAACCTTCTCATCATCTTCTGCATCATATCTTCAATACGCGCCATGTTATCTCCGGTTTCCCTAGCACCAGATTCCTGATTTTGAGGGGGAACATAAGGTCCAACCCGATCGTTTCTGTTGCCATAGTTGTTCCTGTTGTAGTTGTTGTCGCGATTGAAGGTCCCATCCCGGACATAGTGACCCTCTCGGTTGTAATTTCCATAGTTCCAAACTTGCTTTCCTTGACCTTGGCGCCAATTTTCCGTGTTGGATCCTTGGGTATTTTGTCGGAAACCCTCCGTCTGATCATTCACAGCATAAGCATCCTCTTCATCATAACACTCTTCAACTGGTGGTGGAGTTCTAGTTAAGTAATTCATAGCATTTACCTTTTCTTCTCCTCCGCTCACATGCTTCAATACTAACCCCAACTCTGTCCTCATCTGGGCCATCTCCTCACGAATATCATCTGCAGAATTGATAGTTGTATTATGAACGGCAAATGTGTTTATCCCAGTATCTGTCCTCCTAGTGCTCCATGCTTTATTCTTGCGAGAGATCCTCTCCAGTTTTTCAGCTATCTGTGCATATGTACAATCACCATATGAACCTCCGGCAATAGTGTCAAGTACTGCTTTATTGTTCAACCTGTCCTCCATAGAAATATTCCTTCAGTGACTCATCATCAATACGGTGATTTGGGACACTCCTTACGAAGGTAGTGAATCTGTCCCACGAGCTACTCACAGACTCTCCAGGTAATGCCACAAAATTGTTGACCCTATCTTTGTGATTGAGCTTCTTGGACACCGAATAGTACTTTGCTCGGAACACCTCTGCCAGCTGGTCCCATGTGAATATTGAGTTATACGGAAGTTCAGTGAACCATACTGTTGCATCGCCTTCCAGTGAAAAAGGAAACACTCGTAATCCAATGGCATCCAGATCCAAGTCTGGTCTACCTACACAACTTTTGCAAACCACCCTTAACTTGGCTAAGTGAACATGTGGATCTTCTGATGGCAATCCCGAGAATAAACCTCTTGCTGTAAGTATCTACATCAAACTACTAGTCACCACAAATGTGTGCCCTGGAGGTAGATAAGGAAGGACAATAGGTCCAACAGAGTCTGCTATATCAATGTTGCCCCGATAGTTGTCATGTTGTCGTGGGCCTGGTGGACCATGCACCCTCACTGCATCTCCCAATCGATTTTCAGCTGGAACCTAGTTGTCCCCACCAATTACCCTCTATTGTTGTAACTCATCTGCTTCATCTAGATTTCCTCCGATAGGATCAATTGGATTTCTTGGATTGTTCATTCTTCGCAAAGTGCGGTTCACCTCTGGATCGTAAGAAGTAAGTGGTTCACCTTGGCTCCGTGTACTTGGCATACACTAGAGTCGGAACCTGAGAGAGACAAAAACAAAGAGAAAGGGTAAAATTAGGAAATATTTGACTAACGTTCAATAATGTAGTTAAAAATAAATCTAAAAGCAAAATTCCACGGCAGCGGCGCCAAAATTTGATACGCTTAAATTACACCTCCCTAAAGAAGTATAAGCGATCGCTATCAAGTAAAGAAGCCAACTTGTAGGTTGGGGCCAAAATTTGATACACTCAAATTACACCTCCCTAAAGAAGTATAAGCGATCGTTATCAAGTAAAGAACCCAACTTGAAGGTTGGGGTAGATCCCACGAGGAAAATGGTTTAGACTTTACTTTTAACCAACAATTATGTTCAATTAGCCAAAGTACTTCCAGAAACAAGTAATAAAAAGGTGGGATTTGTGAAACAAATATAAGAATTCAGTAAGTAATCAGTAAACAAAAGTCAATATCAGTTGTTATCAAGATGAGAAAATTAACTCGGGTATACGTGTTTACCACAAGCTCATAACGCAGTAATCCTAGTAACCGCAATCCTTTCCTAGTTTATTACATGCAAAGTGATAAGTTAGGTATCTCTAAATCATTGGTCCGGTATCTAGAGAGTTTTACCCCGCACCTTGGTCCGGCTACGTGTGTATAATTTACTAACCCTTACCTTTACCTCATAGTAGACACCATAATCGATGTTTGGTTTAGTTATTACTTCGCACCAATCGACACTAGCCTATTAGATAATATCAAACTAAATCTATGTTGATAATTCTTTTCTTGTTTATTACCTCCTTTGTCCGGCAAGTACCAACAAGACAAGTTCTAACGCGTGCACTCGTTAAAAAGACTTCTAAACGAAAGAATTATAAATGCATGCAAAACACTATTCAAGAATTACTTATTTACTATTCATACTTTGTTAATCGCTAATAGATCACACAACCATAGTTGTGTCATTTAGTTACCCATAATATCAAGAACACATTTCATAATCTTAGATGAAAAAATCATAAACTTACGTAAAGAGAATAATAAACCCAGAAATTCAACTTGAATTCCGAAGCCAATATGTTCAAAACGAACTTAGGAAATCAATAATTGTTAGGTTTTCCAATTAATCTCCCAAGTCACAAAGTAAAACTAGAATAATAATGTCTAACCCCCAAAAACGAGGTTTGCATGCCCTATTTATAGAAAAAAAATCCTAAATAAAAAGGGAAACAAATTAAGGAAAGTTTGTTTCAGGTATGCGTCTTCATTCCACGAGACTGACTTACGGACCGTCGATGGATCTACGGTCCGTAAGTCCCTTCCGTCAGCCAGGACTTAGAGAATATTTCAGCTTCCAAAAATCAGCTTCTCTTAAGCAAACGATGGACTAGCAGTACGAACCGTAGATCGATCTACGGTCCGTCAATCTCCTTCGTCGATCCACACTTAGAATCTTAAAAAATCAGGTACTCGAACCCTCGCAGTATCAATATACGGATTAACAGTACGGAGATCAATATACGGACCGTCATTGGCCATCGTGGTTCCACACTTAGTCAGATTTCCCTGATTTTTCTTTCATACCTTGCCTGCTGATCTACTGTCATCACCTACTGGCCGTCGATGGATCTACGGTCCGTAGATTACCTCCGTGAATGCCTTTTTTCTGCATTTCTTTCAGCTGTCCCTATACTTCCGCGCCTGAACATCTTTCCTGCAAAATATGATAAAAACACATGAAAACTAATACAAAAACGCCCTAGACACACAACCTGTAAGTGAAATGTATTAGAAATACCGTAAAATCACGGTATATCAACACCCTCAACTTAAATTCATTGTTTGTCCTCAAGCGACGCACTACGACTCTAAACGACACTTGTATAGAAGCAAGCATTTCAAGCCCTATCAATCACATGACTCTCTACCCCACTCAATTTTCGGGTGCACATTCGTTCTCTTAGACTTGACAATCTAATTCATGTTGATCACACCATGACACAGATCGACCAACTGACACACAACATACACCTTCTAACTATCACTAAGATACCAACTTTCCGGCAATGTAACTAGTGCCCTTACTTCAAACGAAATCCCCTTTTCCCAAGCATGATTGGAATTCATGGTACAAGGATTTATTCAACACTCAAACTCAGAAGTAATTTCAAATACAGTTAGTGCTCAATGCCATAAGCTTGCCCTTATTTTCACTGCTTAGACTCTTTAAAATAGACTCTAGGATCACTATTTTTGTCATCCTATCATTTTACTTTCTTTCCCTTAATTTTCTTAAACCATGAATGTGACTTCAGAATGTACAGCTCTTTTTGTTTTCTTTTTTTTTTACTTTTATTTTTTTTTTCTTTTTTCTTTCAACAAGTCACATCCTTTCTTCTTTATTTTTTTTTTTTAACATCACTCTTTTTATATCCATTTTTCTTTCAGTTCCCTCTTTCATAGTCACCGTCAACTTATGGATTTTCCATTAGTTGAGGTACACAATACCCGATGTCGGGTCAGGGCCAAGATTGAAGTTACTTTTTACATTAGCCACCCTCAACTTAGGCTTCTGGCCTAATTCGAAGTGCACATGTCCAAGGAGGGACCGGGGCAAACCTAATAGATTATGGGACGCTGAGTTCAGGGTTTGGAAAAAATTGGTTTAATTATAGGCTCAAAGTTGGATAAAAGGGAGCATTTATTTCATTTGGTTGGATCCTTCTTTTAGGCAATTTGTGGACTTTTCAATACAATGGCCTATGATCACTTACTAACTTCTAGATTGAATTGTCTTAGCAGGACTAACCAGGCAAATTCTAGTTTTGCACAAAAACTGTTTGAACACTCAGCGATTCTCACGCATTATTGGCACATAGTTCCTTCATTAGATTACCAGATTACCCAGTTCAAGTTTCAACTTAAGTCATGCCATCAAGTTGATTCGTTATTATGTCATACTCAGAGCCGACACATTCAACTAATTGTAGCCTACAAATTCTAGCATACATCCCAAAATCTCACGGGTATCATTTTTCATAAGCCATCATGCTTCTTTCTTTATCATGCTTCTACACATACGATCCTAAGACATGCCGGTTCAACAAAAATTAAACAGTGTCTTGGCGGAAAATAACTCAGGCAAGAAAATTCCAAGAGAGGATTCATGAGTTGGGTTATTCAGAATTCACCCAATCACTCACAATCCATTTACCCCACCCCCAACAAATATAGATGCAATTGTCCACAATGCATACAGAAACAGTAAAAGAAAATGGATTGGGCGAAGCAAACCTGTGGCGCAAAGCGCCTGCGAATCATCAACAAGTCAGGGGTTCCGGTTTCCCGGAGCCCGCTGGAACAATAGTGGGGGCATCCTTAGTAATGCCCACTTCAGCAATCATAGCACCCTCAGTAATGCTCTCTATCACTCTCACCGCACCATCAGTGGGGCTCACAAGGTCCCTCAAAATAGGCTGGACCTCTACAACTGGGGCAGACCCCGATGCCCCTGCAACTCTCTCACACAACCTCTGCTGGCGCAACTCTTTGTCTGAAATCGAAGCACTCCTTGCCTCCTTCTCCTGTCGACGCAAAAGTACCATAAGGACAAGTGAAAGTGGTCTTCTCTTGATCTTATAGAGCTATAGAAATTTGATTGTAGCCTGAATAACCATCAAGAAAACAATACCAACCTTTTACTGCAAGTCTATCCGACATCTAGTCCACGAATGGCATAGGAAAATGGTATTTTTCTGTCCACGCATTCAACTTTCAATAATCCATACAAACTCTCCATCCAGTAACGGGCCTCATTGGAACGATCTCATTTCTTTCATTTGGAACCACAGTAATACCACCCTTTTAAGGCACGCACTGGATAGGAAACACCCAACTATTATCTGTAATAAGGTAAATAACTCTTGCATCCAGCCACTTGATGATCTCCTTTTTAACTACCTCTTGCATAGGTGGATTTAATCTTCTCTAGTGCTCGATACTGGGCTTATGATCTAGCATGAGTTGGATTTTGTGAGAGCAAATGTCGGGAGGACTCTACTTGTCTCCCATTCAAATCTGCCGCAATTATGATCGGAAAAGTATTCTCTCTACCCAAGTACACATACCTCAAATGAGGTGGTAGAGCTTTAAGCTCCAATTTCGGTGCCTCCACAATAAATGGTCTTGCGGATGGGGCTCACGATTCTTCATGTCTAACTCATACTTCTTTGGTTTGGACCGGTATTCATACTTATTGAGTGCGGCTACCAACTCATCATATTCTTCAAAACCATCACTATCAAAATTCATCATACCTGCTGCTAATGCCACGACACCTAGTCGCTCTTCAATTTGCACTTTTGTCCCACTCTCCACTATGTAAATTATAGCAAATATTGTTTGAAGCTCACCACTCTGCTTCATGGATGATACGCTCAAATTACACCTCCCTAAAGAAGTATAAGCAATCGTTATCACGTAAAGAACCCAACTTGTAGGTTGGGGCCAAAATTTGATACGCTCAAATTACACCTACCTAAAGAAGTATAAGCGATCGTTATCAAGTAAAGAACCCAACTTGTAGGTTGGGGTCGATCCCACGAGGAAAATGGTTTAGACTTTACTTTTATCCAACAATTATGTTCAATTAGCCAAAGTACTTCCAGGAACAAGTAATATAAAGGGGGAATTTTTGAAACAAATTATAAGAATTCAGTAAGTAATCAGTAAACAAAAGTCAGTTTCAGTTGTTATCAAGATGCGAAAATTAACTAGGGTATACGTGTTCACCACAAGCTCATAATGCAGTAATCCTAGTAACCGCAATCCTTTCCTAGTTTATTACATGCAAAGTGATAAGTTAGGTATCTCTAAATCGTTGGTCCGGCATCTAGAGAATATCACCCCGCACCTTGGTCCGGCTACGTGTGTATAATTTTCTAACCCTTACCTTTATCTCATATTAGACATCATAATCGATGATTGGCTTAGTTATTACTTCGCACCAATCGACACTAGCCTACTAGATACTATCACACTAAATCTATGTTGATAATTCTTTTCTTGTTGATTACCTCCTTAGTCCGGCAAGTAGCAACAAGACGAGTTCTATAGCGTGCACTCGTTAAAAAGACTTCCAAATGAAAGAATTATCAATGCATGCAAAACACTATCCAAGAAATACTTATTTATTATTCATACTTTGTTAATCGCTTGTGGATCCCACAACCCTAGTTGTGTCGTTTAGTTACCCATAATAGCAAGAACACAATTCATAATGTTAGATTAAGAAATCATGAACTTACGTAAAGAGAATAATAAACCCATAAATTCAACTTGAATTCCAAAGCCAAAATCTTTAAAACAAACTTTGGAAATTAATAATTGTTAGGTTTTCCAATTAGTCTACCAACTCACAAAGTAAAACTAGAATAATAATGTCTAACCCCCAAAAATGAGGTTTACATGCCTATTTATAGAAAACAAATCCTAAATAAAGAGGGAAACAAATCAAGGAAAGTTTGTTTCAGGTACGCGTCTTCATTCCACGAGACTAACTTACGAACCGTCAATGGATCTAGGGTCCATAAGTCCCCTCCGTCTGCCAGGACTTAGAAAATATTTCAGCTTCCAAAAATTAGCTTTTCTGAAGCAAACGACGGACTAGCAGTACGGACCATAGATCGATCTACGGTTCGTCAATCCCCTCCGTAGATCCACACTTAGAATCTTCAAAAATCAGGTACTGGAACCCTTGCAGTATCAATCTACAGATCAACAGTACAGTCCGTAGATCAATATACGGACCGTCAATTGCCACCGTGGTTCCACACTTAGTCAAATTTCTCTGATTTGTCTTCCATACCTTGCCTGCTGATCTACGGTCATCATCTACGGGCCGTCGATGGACCTACGGTCCGTAGATCACCTCCGTGAATGCCTTTTTTCTACATTTCTTTCAGCTGTCCCTATACTTCCGCACTTGAACATCTTTCCTGCAAAATATGATAAAAACACATAAAAACCAATACAAAAAGGCCCTAAACACACACACCTTGTATGTGATATGTATTAGAAATACCGTAAACTCACGGTATATCAATGGACCAACAAATATTGAAAGTTGCTTCTTTATTATTCAGTCTGAACTTCATCTGTCCCATTTCCATATTAACTATCGCACATCATGTGGCAAGAAATGGTCTCCCAAGGATGATGGGAACCTCAAAATCAACCTCACAGTCAAGATTCACAAAATCTGCCGGAAAAATAAAAGACTCCACTTTTATTACCAGATCATGGAGTACACCAATGGGCTTCTTCATAGTTCGATCGGCCATTAGTAATTGCATTACAGTGGGCTTTGGCTCCCCTAGGCCCAACTTTTTGTAAATACATAATGGCATGAGGTTGATGCTAGCACCAAGATCACACAATGGTTTAGGAAAGTGTAACAACCCTATAGTGCATGGGATCATGAAAGTACCAGGGTCTTCCTTCTTCTGCACAAGAGATCTTGTAGCAATAGCGCTACAATGATCCAATCTATCATCATCTTCAAAACTCACAGACCTTTTCTTTGTCACCATATCTTTCATAAACTTCGCATATCCAGGCATTTACTCTAAAGCTTCTATCAATGGAATATTCATAGAAAGCTGCTTCAACATAGAAATAAACCTGCGATATTTACCATCTTCAATCTTCTTCACCAACTTCTGTGAAAAAGGTGGTGGAGGTCTAGGTATGGGGACCACTTTCTGAGATATCTCCGCTTCTTGCTCTGTCGCAGTCTCAGACTCATCTCTGACCTCTACCACATCATCTTCATTTCTAATCTTAGTATCCACCACAGACGGCATAGGCGGATCTATGGTTTGCCTACCCCCTCGAGTAGTAACTGCCATACTGTGACCATCATTCTTTTGATTCCGGATGGTGTTGCTAGGGAGAGTGCCAGGTTGACGTGGGTTCACAGTATTAGACAACTGAGTCATCTACTACTCGAGATGCTTTATTGACACTGCATGGGCATCAACCTTTGACCAATACCAGACAAGTCGTTTCTCATCTCCTTCACATTCTCATCAGTTGCGTCAAACCTTCTCATCATCTTATGCATCATATCTTCAATTCGCGCCAGATTTTCTCTAGCTTCCCTAGCACCAGATTCCCGATTTTAAGGGTGAACATAAGGTCCAACCTGATCGTTTATGTTGCTATAGTTGTTCCGATTGTAGTTGTTGTCGCGATTTCAGTTTCCATCCCGGACATATTGACCCTCTCGGTTGTAGTTTCCATAGTTCCGACTTTGGTTTCCTTGACCTTGGCACCAATTTTCCGTGTTGGATCCTTGAGCGTTAGGTTGGAAAACCCCCGTCTTATCATTCAGTGCATAAGCATCCTCTTCATAGTAACACTCGTCAACTGGTGGTGGCGTTCTAGTCAAGTAATTCACAACATTTACCTTCTCTGCACCTCCGCTCAAATACTTCAATACCAACCTTAACTCGGTCCTCATCTGAGCCATCTCCTCACGAATCTCCTCTGCAGACTGATTGTTTGTAGCATAAACGAAAATATGTTTCTCCCAGTATCCGACCTCCTAGTGCTCCATGCTTTATTGTTGCGAGAGATCTTCTCCAATTTTTCTGCAATCTGTGCATAAGTGCACTCACCATATGATCCTCCCGCAATAGTACCAAGCACTTCTTTATTGTTGTCATCAAGACCTCGATAGAAATATTCCTTCAGCGACACATCATCAATACGGTGATCCGGAACACCTCTTATAAACGAAATGAATCTGTCCCATGATCTACTCACCGACTCTCCAGGTAATGCCACAAAATTATTGACCCTATCTTTGTGATTGATCTTTTTGGACACTGGATAATACCTTGCTAAGAACACATCTCTCAGTTGGTTCCATGTTTAGATTGAGTTATAAGGAAACTCAGTGAACCATATAGCCGCATCGCCTGTCAATGATAAAGGAAACACTCGCAATCCAATGACATCCATATCCAAGTTTGGTCGACCTACACAGCTCTTGCAGACCACCCTTATCTTGGCTATGTGAGCATGTGGGTCCTCCGATGGAAATCCATAGAACAAGCCTCTCGTTGTAAGCATCTCCATTAAGCTACTGGTTACCACAAATGTCTGCCCCGGAGGCAAAGGGGGTAAGACTAGAGGGCCATCAGAATCAACAATATTGGTGTTACCCCTGTAGTTGTAGTGCAGTTGTGGGCCTGGTGGACCATGCACCCTCACTACATCTCTCACTTGATTTTCTGCTAGACCCCGATTTTCCCCACCATCTACTCTTGGTTGTTGTAACTCAACTGCATCGCCAAGATCTACTCTGATAGGATTAACTGGAATTCCTTCATTGTTCATTCTTCGCAAAGTTCGATTCAACTCTGCATCGTACGGAGTAAGTGGTTCGCCCTGGCTCCGTGTGCTTGGTATACACTAGAATTAGAACCTGAGAGAGACAAAAACAAAAAGAAAAAGTAAAATTAGGAAATATTTGACTAACGTTCAATAATGTAGTTAAAATAAATCTAAAATCCAAATTTCGCCAGCAGCGGTGCCAAAATTTGATACGCTCAAATTACACTTCCCTACAGAAGCATAAGCGATCGTTATCAAGTAAAGAATTCAACTTGTAGGTTGGGGACGATCCCACGAGGAAAATGGTTTATACTTTACTTTAACCAACCATTATATTCAATTAGTCAAGTTACTTCGAGAAACAAGTAATTAAAAAGGGGTGTTTTGGGAAACAAATTGTAAGAATTCAATAAATAATCAGTAATCAAAAGTCAGTTTTGGTTGTTATCAAGATGAGAGAAATACCAAGGGTATACGTGTTCCCCACAAGCTCATAACGCGGTAATCCTAGTAACATTAATCCTTTCCTAGTGTACTACATGCAAAGTGATAAGTTAGGTATCTCTAAATCCTTGGTCCGGAATCTAGAAAATTTCACCCCGCACCTTGGTCCGACTACGTGTGTATAATCTACTAACCCTTACCTTTACCTCATATTACACATCATAATCGATGTTTGGCTTAGTTATTAGTTCGCACCAATCGACACTAGCCTATTAGATAGTATCACACTAAATCTATGTTGATAATTCTTTTCTTGTTGATTACCTCCATGGTCCGGCAAGTAGCAACAAGGCGAGTTCTAACGCGTGCACTCGTTAAAAAGAATTATCAATCCATGCAAAACACTATTCAAGAATTGCTTATTTACTATTCATGCCTTGTTAATCGCTCATGGTTCCCACAATCCTAGATGTGGAGTTTAGTTACCCATAATCATATGAACACAATTCATTATTTTAGATGAAAGAATTATGAACTTACGTAAGAAGAATAATAACCCAGAAAATCAACTTGAATTGCAACACAAAAATCTTCAAAACGAACTTAGAAAATTAAGAATTGCTAAAGTTGCAAGCTAATCTCCCAAGTCAAGAATTAGAATAAAAGGAATAAAATATAACCCACCAAAATGAGGTTTACATGCCCTTTTTATAGAAAACGAGTCCTAAATTAAAAAGGAAACAAAATAAGGAAAGTTTGTTATAGGCACGCGTCTTCGTTCCATGAAACTGACTCATGGACCGTCAATGGATCTACGGTCCGTGAGTCCTTTCCGTCAGCCAGGACTTGGAAAATATTTCAACTGCCAAAAATCAGCTTCTCTAAAGCAAACGACGTGACTGCCGTACGGACCGTAGATCAATCTACGGTCTGTCAATCCCCTTCCGTAGCTCCACAGTTTGAATATTCAAAAATCAGGTACTGGAACCCTCGCAGTATCAATCTACGGATCAACAGTACGGTCCGTAGATCAATCTACGGACCGTCAATGGGCACAGTGGTTCCACACTTGGTCAGATTTCCCTAATTAACCTTCCATGCCTTGGCTGATGATCTACGACTACAATCTACGAAGCGTCAATGGACCTACGGTTCGTAGATCACCTTCGTAGATGCCTTTTTTTGCATCTCTTTCAGTTGTCTCTTTCATTCCGCGCCTGAACATCTTTCCTGCAAAATATGATAAAAACACATGAAAACTAATACAAAAAGGCCCTAGACACATATAAATGGTAAGTGCAATGTATTAGAAATACCGTAAACTCACGGTATATCAAGCAACCTACGCCTCATAGGTCATGGGAATAGGTCAGGCCTGCAACACCTTGCAAAATAGGATCCCCAGGTTCAAAACACGGACCCAAACCACGTCCAGTATACCCATCCACGGTCCGTGGATGGGGATCCGCAGGTCGGCCCAGTTTTCAGAATTTTAGTTTTTTTAGTTAAGTGCTTAGGGGTTAAGTTGGTAAATAATTAGAGGTTAAGTAAGTCGGTTATTTAGTTAATTAACCTCCTATAAATAGTTAATAGACCCCTAAAACTAAGTCATTAGCTCATTCATCTTAAGACCCCAAATTACTCTCCAAAAAATCATCTCTCTAGAAGAAAAAGAAGAAAGGAAGTTGGGGCAGCAGCTTAGGGCGATTTTCACCATTGATTTAAGCTTTGTTTGGGGCATTGATTGAAGGTATGCCAAGCTTATTCATCAATGGGTTCTTCCACCCATACTGCCCCCTTAGTAATCCCCCAATTGTGGATCAAAACCTAATTCTAGCTAGGGTTGTTCTTACATTGTGGGTAGGGCTTGGGTGTGATTCCAATCTAGTGGATATCACCCAATTATGATTGATTTAGCTTTGATTAATGATATTATGATGATTTCATGTGATTTCTACGATGAAGCCTAATCCAAAGTGATGAATGTGATATTTGTGGGTTTATGCCATTAGAGGTGAAATTGAAGGTTCATGAGTGATGGTCATAAATCTATGTCTTGTATTGTAATTGATCAAAGTTAGGATCATATAACTTTGAATTGAACTAGACCTTCTTGAGCATGATTGATCTTGACTTGTATAAATTAAATTGAACCTTTAAGGCAAGTTATGACTAAGATCACCTAGTATCAAAGAATATGATTGAATGTCTTGTAATATAGGTTCATAATATGCTTTCATGATGTAGAGTCATTTTGAATGTGGACTCATAGTAATTAATGATGATTATTAGGGGCTTAGGCAAGAAGCTAATGTGATTAACTTTAGATGCTAAGGCTTTGAGAGTAAAACCTACATATGAATCCAAGGCTAATGAATAGAATTGTTTTGAGGGACTTTTACCTACCTAGATCACCTATTGAATTATAGATGGTACGAAGTGATGGAATCACTTAGGTCAGGATGATATCCTTGTCTAATGAAGAATTCTAGACATAATGTTTAACGTGAAATACTTATCACCTAGTTATGGTTCTAGGGTTGAAGGACTTCTCCTAAATAATTTAACCAAAGGCTAGCAATCCTTTATACCTACGTCATGGATGGTGATAGTCGCTCACACATGGTCTAAAAGAGGAATTAGCATGGGTTAGTGGTCGAGAATAGCTTTCCATTAACTTGAGTCAAAGTAGAGACTTAATGATTATCTTGTGGGATTTATGCCTAGCACCGAGAGGATATTGAAATGAGATGGAGGTTTCTACCTATTTGAGTTTGGGCTTTCTTGGAGGTTCCCACATAGTATAGTTTGGGCTTCCCACCAAGGATCTCTCACTTACAAGAGTATTGATTTCCCCAAGTGTGTCTCATGAGATGGAAGCCTCACCTTGTGGAGTTTGGGCTTTTAGTAGCAATCTCCGTATGCCATAACTACATTCCCCGTAGGAAGTTAGCTGGTGGATCTGACTAAGCTAACAAACCAGTCTTACCTTGGCAAGTGGACCAACCCTTTATGGTGTGGGTAACATCATGAGAGATCATGTTATAACTCATATGTTCTCATGTCGGTTATGGCTATATCCCAATTAAACAAGATTGGTAATGAACTAAGATTTTGCTAAATGTAGCATCTCCTAGAGTTCAAACCTCATAGGCCAAAAATAGCATCTCCTAGGGTCCAATGCAATTAATGGTTTAATATTATGCTTGAAGGGGCATCTCCTAGAGACCGAACTAAATGAACTAAGAGAATGCTTTAAGTAGTGTCTCCTAGAGTTCAATCATAATGAACTAAGATGTACGTAGTATAGTATCTACTAGGGTTCAACCTTTATGGTCTAAGATTGTGCTTGAAGAAGAATATCCTGGAGATAAAAACTTAATGAACTAAACTTATTCCTTAAGTAGTATTTCCTAGGGTTGAAGCTTAATGAACTAAGATGTACTTAATATAGTGTATCCTAGGGTTCTAAGTAACGAGGGACTAGTACAAGTTAGTAAAGAACCTCATAATGTTTAAAGTATAAATAGATTTAGATATCCATGAGTAAGGCCTCATAGAGTCCATAATAATAATAATGAACCTAGACATGTTAAAAGAGGTATCTCTTAGGGTCCAACTTATTAATGAACTAATATTCTGCTTTAGGTAGCATCTCTAAGAGTTCAAGTTTAATGAACTAAGGTGTTCCTAGTTTAGTATTTCTTAAGGTTCAAAATAAGAAGGAGCTAAGATAGACTTGGTAAAGTTTCTCCGAGGATTCCCATGCTTTAAAAGAGGCCTAATCTCTAATTAAGGAACATGATTATGATTACTTGAAGAAGTACTTAGTATAACTAGTATTATGGCATGCTACTCATGCCTTGCACAAGTATGACTAAAGGTTACCTTATGAGTGTTGTCTTACATGAGTGATGCTTGATGGGTTATTGCTATAGATTCCTTCCAATATAGGATTGACTGGAAATAATAATTCCTTTGTCTACATGAAGTAAGCCAATAGTGATACCAAAAGACGGTAAATATGATTATGATGACTTAAAGGTTATGCTTTGTATGAAGGGTATTATGGGATGCCTTTTATGCTTTGCACAAGTGTGCCTCGAGGTTACTTAGGAGTATAGTACCCTTATGGTAGAAATATTTAAGACTTAACCATGCCTATAGACCATGATTAGGATGACCAAAAAGGGATACATCGCTTGGGTGGTATTATGGGATGCTATTCATGCTTTGCACGTGTATGCTTTTGAGGTTACTTGAGAATGGTGCTATTTTGGTAAATATGACTAAGAGTCAATTATGCTTGTGTAATACCTATAATGATGACTTGGCTTATTGTGATTATGGCTTATCACCTATGCTCGTTAACTATGTCTTATGTTGACTTATATTTATGATGCTTGGGTTGATGATTATTCCATGGCTATGTTAAGTGTGTTATCACCATGTTATTATATCTTATGCTTATGTCTTACATTGACTAACCATATTTGAGATGCTCTTATGATGTTGTGCTAGCTTTCATACTTGGTACATTTTGTACTAACGTATATTGCCTACATCTATTGAAATGTAGGGTTGAGGAGATTGAATTGCTTTATAGGCTAGCTTTCCAAGGACCAAGAAGAAGTTGAAGAATTGGTGAGTCCTCACAGCTTCGACGACGAACCCTTATTTTCTTTTATGTCTTTATATCATGTTTTGAAACTATTGTGTCCCAACAGTTTATTATACAAAGTTGTATTAGATGGTTTGAGACAAAGTGTAGAAAGTTTTCCGTTTGCCTTTATGAAAAATAAGTTCGATTGTAAAAGTTTTAAATTTTCCCATATTTTCTACTATCTTATGTTAAGGATGTTCTAAAGGCTTGTATGTGACCCCTTCACGGTCAAGTACACCATGTTACGTCTAGGGGGTACTCCTGGATCGTGACAAAATTGGTATTAAAGCATAAGGTTTGGGGATAAAATTATAGGATTGTCCCAAACCACGTCTAAGTTGAGTCCTATTCATGGGTGTGAGTCGTGATACATTCTGTGAATAGGAGGCTATTGGATGTTTAGGAAATATCACTTCTTCATTCTCTAAGTCGTGCTATAGAGTTTAGATCTAGTAGGTCTTTCTCCTAACGGTTGCCCTATGGTTTTTCAGGTTATGGCTAATAATAGTTCTAATGTTAGGAGGGATGGGGAAGACAATGGAGAACAAAAGGTTCCTCCACAAGTTCCTAACCAAGTTCCTCCTCAAGTTCCTAATGATGAAGGGGTCATGTCTAATGTGGCGATAAGGGCAGCCTTCCAAACTTTGACCCAACTCACGACGGTTCAAACTCAAGTCGTCGCCACTTAATCTCAAGCCCTAACGGCTCAAACCAACCAAGAAGTTAGGCCCCAGGTAGAGCCTAATGTGAGTACCATGTCCTCATGGTTGAGAGATTTTACTAGAATGAACCCTCCTATTTTCTTGGGTTCTAAAGTGAATGAAGATCCACAAGAGTTTATGGAGGAGATCTACAAGATTGTAGAGGCTATGGGGGTAACTTCTATTAAGAAAGTTGAATTTGCCGGATATCAATTGAAGGATGTGACCCAAGTGTGGTATGCTGAATGGAAGGATAATAGGCCTATAGGAGCGGGTCCCATAAATTTGGAAGTGTTCAAGAAAGCATTCCTTGATAGGTTCTTTCCATAAGAAAAGAGGGAAGCAAAGGTGGTGGAATTTATCAACCTTTGCCAAGGAGGTATGAGTGCTCAAGAATATTCATTGAGATTCACAAAGTTGTCCAAATATGCTCCATCTTTGGTGGCAAATCCTAGAGATGAGATGAGTCGATTTGTGACCTAAGTGTCTGAATTGATTGAGGAGGAGTGTCGTGTGGCAATGTCCATGACAACATGTATATCTCAAGGTTAATGGTTCATGCTCAACAAGTTGAGGAGTCAAAGATTAGGAAGAAAAATAGGGAAGTTAAGCGACCTAGAATCGATGATAGGGATTTCTCCAATTCTAGATCCGGGGGATATGATCAACCTAGGACCCAACAAAACCTTTCCAACTAAGAGAAGGTGTTTAAACCCAACCCTCTAAGAGGGAGTAATAATGAATTAGTGTTTCTTAAGTGTACTTGCTCCAAGTGTGGGAGAAAGCATTATGGTGAGTGTCTAGCCGGAGAGGAAGGGTGCTATGGTTGTGGAAATGAGGGTCACAAGAAGAGAGATTGTGCACTCCTTTGGGCTAAAGGGAGGGAGGCAAAGTCCAAGGCTCCAAGTAATCATAGGTTTTATGCTCTCCAATCTTGAGAAATCAAGAATGATCTCCTCAGGTCCCTTCTTGTATGTGTTTCATGATTTAGTAAAATTTCCAGATTTCTTGTCTTTTGTGACTTGTTATGTTGGATTTGAAGTTGTTTTTAGTATGCATGATGTTTAGAAATTTTTTGTAGGCTTACTCCCAAGTGGGGGATAGTGTGCCTATCTCGTAGGGCTATGGTGTGCTTGATGTGTTGCCATGATTTCCTTATATGCGTGTTCATGAAAATGCCTAGGCCTTGCTAGAAATGGCATATATGCATTGTTCTTTCTATCATGTTGTAGTGCACTTGTAGACTTGCATATAGACTTCGTGAGTTGAGTTGTGAGCATGCCCTAGTTGGAGTTGAAAGATTTCCTTAATGAATGGATTCTTTTGAGAAGTAATGTGAATTTAGGCTCCATGAGGATGTGGTGAGCATGTTGTAACTAGGAGATGTTTGTTCCCCCTTTAAAATGAGTAGATATAAAGTTTAATGCATTTTGGGTTGGTAGAAGTAGTCCTATCCCCTTGAGTTTCATTGAATGAGTTTAGTTTTACATTGAAGTTGTCTTGATTTATTGTGTGCATTTAAATGTAGTGCATGCATAATAGGCTGCTAGGTTAAGAGTTGTGACTTTAGGAGGTGTTTAAAGTGTCATTTGAGGACGAATGTTCCCAAGTGGGAGATAATGTAACACCACATATTTTAGTTAGTTGAACTAGTGAGTTCTAGAGTTGTTGGAGAGGGCTTTAGTGTGTCGTATGAGGATTAAAATCAAAATAAATGGCTGACGTACTTAGAATATCATGTTTAGGGGTTAAACCTCCGGGTACGACTCCCCAAGGACCACCCAAGGGGTCCTCGAGCAGGACCCCAAAACAGTCCCCCAAAACTATCAAAAAGTGTAACCTACGGTTGCAAACCACGCCCGTAGGTCATGGACATAGGTCAGGCTTGCAACACCCTGCAAAATAGGATCAGCAGGTCCAAACCACGTCCAGTAGACCCATCCATGGTCCGTCGATGGGGGATCCGTTGGTTTGCCCAGTTTTCAGATTTTTAGTTTTTAGTTAAGTGCTTAGGGGTTAAGTTGGTAATTAATTAGGTGTTAAGTAGGTCGGTTAGTTATTTAATTAAACTCCTATAAATAGTTAATTGGCCCCTAAAACTAAGTCATTAGCTCATTCATCTTAAGACCCCAAATTACTCTCCAAGAAATCCTTTCTCTAGAAAAAGAAGAAGAAGAAAGGAAGTTGTGTGAGCAGCTTAGCATGATTTTCACCATTGATTTAAGCTTTGTTTGGGGCTTTTATTGAAGGTATGTACAGCTTATTCATCTATGGATTCTTCCACCCATAGAGCCCTCTTAGTAATCCCTCAATTGTGGATCAAAAACTCAATTCTAGCTAGGGTTGTTCTTACATTGTGGGTAGGGCTTGGGTGTGATTCCAATCTAGTGGATATCACCCAATTATGATTGATTTAGCTTTGATTAATGATATTATGATGATTTCATGTGATTTCTACGATGAAGCCTAATCCAAAGTGATGAATGTGATATTTGTGGGTTTATGCCATTAGAGGTGAAATTGAAGGTTCATGAGTGATCTTCCTATATCTATGTCTTGTATTAGAATTGATCAAAGTTAGGATCATATCACTATGAATTAAACTAGACCTTCTTGAGCATGATTGATCTTGACTTGTAAAGATGAAATTGAACATTTAAGGCAATTTATGACTAAGATCACCTAGTATCAAAGAATGTGATTGAATGTCTTGTAATCTAGGTTCATAATATTCTTTCATGACGTAGTCATTTACAATGAGGATTCATAGTAATGAATGATGATTATTAGGGGCTTAAGCAAGAATCTAATGTGATTGACTTTAGATCCTAAGGCTTTAAGAGTAAAACCTACATATGAATCCAAGGCAAATGAATAGAGTTGTGTTGAGGGACTTTTACCTACCTCGATCACCTATTGAATTATAAGTGGTATGAATTTATGGAATCACTTAGGTCATGATGATATTCTTGTCTAATGAAGAATTCTAGACATAATGCTAAACATGAAAATGAACTTACCATGAAAGACTTCTCACCTAGTAATGTTTCTAGGATTGAAGGACTTCTCCTAACTAATTGAACCAAAGGCTAGCAATCCTTTATACCTAGGTCATGGATGGTGATACTTGCTCACACATGGTCTAAAAGAGGAATTATCATGGATCGATGGTCGAGAACACCTTTCAATTAACTTGAGTCAAAGTAGAGACTCACTGATTATCTTGTGGGATTTATGCCTAGCACCGCAAGGATATTGAAATGAGATGGAAGTTCCCACCTAGTTGAATTAGGGCTTTCATGTAGGTTCCCGTATAGTTTGGGTTTCCCACAAGGGATCTCTCACCTAGAAGAGTTTTGATTTCCCCAACTGTGTCTCATGAGATGGAAGACTGACCTAGTGAAGTTTGGGCTTCTAGTAGCAATCTTTGTATCCCACAACTACATTCCCCGTACGAAGTTAGCTAGTGGATCCGACTAATCTAACAAACCGGTTTTACCTTGGCAAGTGGACCAACCCTTGATGGTGTGGGTAACACCATGAGAGATCATATGATAACTCATATGTTCTCACGTCGGTAATGGCTATATCCCAATTAAAGAAGATTGGTAATGAACTAAGATTTTGCTAAATGTAGCATCTCCTAGAATTCAAACCTCATGGGCCAAGATTGTGCCTAAAGTAGCATATCCTAGGATCCAATAAAATTGGTCTAAGATTATGCTTGAAGGGGCATCTCCTAGAGACCAAACTAAATGAACTAAGAGTATGCTTTAAGTAGTGTCTCCTAAAGTTCAATCTTAATGAAACAAAATGAACCTAGTATAGTATCTCCTAGGGTTCAACCTTTATGGTCTAAGATTGTGCTTAAAGAATCATCTCCTAAAGATCAAAACTTAATGAACTAAGTTTATGCCTTAAGTAGCATTTCTTAGGGTTCAAGCTTATTGAACTAAGATGTACTTAATATAGTATCTCCGAGTATTCTAGGTAACGAGGGACTAGTACGAGTTAGTAAAGGACCTCATAATGTTCAAAGTATAAATGGACTTATATATCCTTGAGTAAGGCCTCATAGAGTCCATAATAATATTAATGAACCTAGACATGCTAAAAGAGGTATCTCTTAGGGTCCAACTTATTTAATGAACTCTGTCTTCACCAAGTCAGATACCTCAAATAGAAACTTACTCAATTGTGTCCTTGAATCGACAACCATATGTGGAGCATACCTAGAGAGCTAGGTAAACTTAAGTCTGTATTCTTGGACTGAAATGGCACCTTGCCTCAAATTCATGAACTTCTAAGCTTTAGCCTCTCTCAACTCTCTCGGGAAGAACCTGTCCAGAAAAGCTCTAGTAAAGCATTCCCAAGTCATATGAGTTGTATCCGCTAAGTGAACCAAATTTGAGCCACATCCTTAAGTTGATAGGATGCCAACTCTACCCTATCATTACCAGTCACTTGCATCACTCCACAAAATTTCTTAACCTCATCAATGAAGTTTTATGGGTCCTCACCAACCTGCGACCCTAGAAACTCAGGTGGATTCATTCGAACTACATCTCAAACCTTAGCTGTAGTTAATCCAACATTAGTGTTTGTAGTAACTAGGGATTGCTGATTATTCTGGTTGGCTGCACTCTGAGATAAGAGATGGATCGCATTCCAAAATTTCATATTAGAAACCTCATGGCCGGGGACCGGAGGAACTGCGTTAGCATTGCGTGCATTACCATTCCTTGTGTTAGCTTTATGAGGATGCATGATCTGAAATGCATAACAACGAATTAGAAAATAGATCATACGCACGTATGATAAGAATAACAAGGAAGTAAAGTTTTTCCTAAAACACTTCGTAGCCTCCCTCTAATTAAATATGGCGCACTTCACACCCATGAAAGAGCTTTTACTTAGTGCGGTTTTCAGACATCCTTGGACACTTGAACCTAATGCTCTGATACCAAGTTTAACACACCCCGAGGCAACCCCCTTGACGTAAACATCAGACCTAGGATCACGATTGATTTCTAGCTAAACCTGAAGCTGGCATATCATAAGCATACTAAAACAACTGAATAAAGAGATACTATGCGGGAGCTAAAACAAAAGTTAATTGAAAGAAGTGGAATACCCAATACTGATCTGAATATATAAAACTACTAAGATTTCAATGATACTGAACATTCACTCAAATCTAAAGCTAAATCTAATACTATGTCTGAAAAGCCTCTACTGAGTAGAGTTGCTGGGACATGCCCCAGCTAACTCTAGCACAACTGAAAATTGAAATAAAAACTGAATATGAAAAACATGTCAATTGTCCTCGAAGTATGAGGACTCACCACTAAAGTTACTGAAAATGGATTGGGAACGGATCTATGCGTGATCTGGATGCTGAGTACATGAACCTACATAATGAAAGGATGTAGTACAGAGTTTGTGTCAGTACTTTGAATATACTGAGCATGCAAGATATAAAATATAACTGAACAAAATACATAAGTTGAACAAGTATACTGAGAAATGATATAAGGTGGACAGAATAATAACACTGAAATATACTGAAAATGGAGCTAAATGCAATGACCAAGTACTAATCATGAATTTAACATGCTGAGACTGAATACTGAAATATAACTGAAAAGTTGGTCAAATAGACTAGAGTCTAAATCTGGGAGCTACTATTGACCAACATAAACCCACGTGAGCTAAACGTGGAGTCCGACGTATATGCCCCATTGAGAGGACCCAATATACCTTGCCATGGGTATAAAGGCATGACTGGCGTGATCACAAAATTTGATGCCCAATCGAGAGGACTTATACTCCTATGGGGGCACATAGTTCTCGGACTATGAGGGCGCATTGAACCCTAGTCCAACTCGGTGCTAAAACTACTCCCAACTAGAAATGTGTATGACACAACATAACTAAAATATAGGATAGTTCAATATTCTAACATGCAAATCTGAGAATGCAACATTTAGGTAGTGACAATGAAACATTCGAAACTAGAGCATGTATATCTGTTTAACTGACCTAGCAAGTGTAATTCATGAACTAAGAGAATCTACAGAACTAGGGTTTTAAGTTTCATGCAAGGAAATAAGTAACGATTTCACAAAAACATGATAATCTGATTAAGAAAACTAAAACAGCTAAATCACAAATAATACCTAAGGTTTTAGAAACCCTAGGTCTAAGCAAGATATAATATATCAAGAATTTGACTGAATTCTAAGGACCTATTGGATGATAGGAATCCACTAGTGAAATCCCAATACCTTGTGATGAAATCTACGGAGAAATCCTTCGATGTCGGGGCTGGAACATCAAAACCTACTGCGTGTTCTTGAGGGGTTATTCGACTCTTTCTGCTCTTTTTCGCTCTAAGTTCTAGTGAATAAAGGTTTTGGTTATGTTCCGACTAGGTTATTAGGCTTAAACTGAGTAAAATGATGTAGTTTAGGGGTTAACTGATAGTATAAATGCCCAATACATGAGAAAAAATACCAAAACGACCCTGACTTAACAACTGACGAGACCATTGACGGCCCCTGACCGATGGACCATAGACTAACCGATGGTCAATCCTGGCAGAAGGCATTTAGCGTCTGAGGCTGGTGCTGAGGGTCACAATCCATGAACCTGGGACCACGTACCTATGGTTCGTAGGTCCTACCGTGGGTCATGACTTTTTGGGGATTTTTTGGTGGCCAACCACGGACCCTATTAATGGTCTGTGGCCCATATCACGGGACAAGGTTTGGCCTCCGTCGGTGGCACCGGCAAGCCCTTAAAATCTGCATTTTGGACTTACTCGAATTAGGGGTGTTACAATAACGGTCAAAATAACAGTTATAAGTTGAAGAATTACAATCTAAAACCATCATAACAAATTCCAAAACTATATAAAACATTATGTAGAGTAATTATAATACTATTACGACTAAAAAAATAAATCAAACCTACGTCTAGAAGAACAAACACATATACTAACTTTCGTCGAATCTCTGGAGCATATAAAACATCATATAACATCAAAGAAAGGTCACCATACAAATCCACTTGGAAAGTGTCTTATCTGTTTTACTTCCAGTTTAGCATTATTTCCTACATAGATCCATTTTGATTTAGATGAAACTCGACGAACTCACGTGGTCGGTGGATCTTGAGTCTATAATCCACATAGGATAAGATTCAAAGTAAAAATGTGTTAGAAATTTATGTAGCACTTATAGATGTGTTTACAAATGCTACCTTTTTCGACTCGGTAAATTCACAAGCTAAATGCCCCAACAATTGAAAATTATAGCACTTCATTTTGCTCTTGTCTCTCTTCTTGAAAAACCATTTTCCTTTCTCTAAATTTGGTTTCTTATCTTTCTTAGAGAGTCTATCTCCAATCTTTTTGTCTTTCTCATTCCTTTTTCAATTCATAATAGGCTTGAAACGTGAAGACTTTGTGCCACTTGACTCTGCCATAAAGGCATTAGAAGAAGCTTTAGCAGCACCAAGCTACTCATCTTCAAGTTCAACATGATGAGCAACATTAGAAAAGGTTTTGATACTATCATTATGGGTCAAGTTAACCTTAAAATATTCCCAATTTAGGGGAAGCGACCGGATCATGCCTGAACTTGTTGTTTGTAAACTGAACATGACCAACGCTTATGAGTTGAGCTGTCATGTTTGACATCACCCTAAGATGTTGTTTGACATTTTCATCATGACACTTCTTGTAAGTGTCAAATTTGATAGTCAACTGAAGGAGGCGGGTCACATCTATACCCCCAATGTGTTCCTCGTAAATGTTTCCACATAGCAAGAGCAGTAGGAAATTCCTCACATTCATGTAGATGGTCATCAATAATAGAACTAATGCACTGGAATTAGCCTTTTTCCAAGCTTTATAAGCTTCAAGGTCTCATATGTGCTTTGTAGTATTTCCTTCTTCTAGTTGATTCAAAACATGATTTATACCTTTGAGATAATTTTTCTATTCTAATACAAACCATATTTTACGACTCCAGATGTCGTAACTATCACCGTTGAGTTTTTCTTCTTTGTTTAAGTCGGCAGTAATGCTTTTTGATGGCATATCTCTATTTGAGAGACAATCAGGAAATAATTTTTAATCAATTATGCATGTGACATACATATTCAAGCAAATCGATTCTCATAAATGTTTCATATTTAATGTAAAATTCAAAAGACACATAAGCATCTAATCATCATCTACGAAGTAACTATTTAATCAAAATTCGAAACTTATTTCTTAATTTGTATGTGAATATACGGAAGAATACAAACACCTAGATTTATAGGTCTTATCATATTTCAACATTGTATTCTGCAAATAACATAAAAATACACACATATATATAAAATATAGTTAAAAAGTGTTCAGAACAAAATTTATAAAAAAATAGAAGATACTCAATATTAAACTATGTTTCTATCGAATGTTTTTGCCACCTGACTCCTAGAGCCACCATGAACCTCCATAGCGGTTCATTAGACTCAATATCGTTATAGATATCAATCAGTTCATTCTTCCAGTAATCTGGTAAAGAAGGATACAATATGATGAATACATCCTAATCCACAACATAAATGAAATTTTCATAGATCTCATCTAATTTTATCTTATATAATCTGAGAAAATCTAGTAAAGAGTCAAGAGGGTCCATATTGATTTTCTTAAAATCCTCAAGAAGACTTTTTCTTTTCCTTTTACATACTCTTTTATCTCGATCTTAATTTTCTTGCATGCTTGATTCATTCCTAATGACTTCAGGCTTAGAGTCTGAATCATTTTCTAGTTTGATCCTTTTGCGATAAATTTTTCTACTATTTCTTTCTGCTCCTCTATTAGTACCGCTCCTATTAGGAGAAATATGAGCATGTTTCTGTTAAACCATATCTGAAATGAGAATCAGAAATAAAAAATATGGTTAATATCATTTAATGTGACAATGTATGTCACAAATTTTTGGTAGAAAACAAAATAATTTATTAAAAGAGTTTCCATCAAAGAGGATTACTTCAAGATCACAACTCATTCGCTTTTAATCCGATTTACACTTAAAATATGTCCACGAAAATTAATAAATATTTAGATAGTCAAAATACAAGTTTCAAGCCAACGTTTTGAACAAAAAAAATCCATAAACCAACAAAATAAAAGCGGTTTTCTTTGAAAACACGGTCCAAAATCAACTAACTTTTAAAAATCATACTCATTCATTTTATATTCGTTTTACACTTATAATAAATCTACCGAAAGCTTTGAACGAGTAGATCATGAAAATACAAGTTTCAAGCTAAAATTTTGAACAAATTTTTTAAAAATGGAATAAAATAGAAGTAGTTTTTTTCTAGAAAACAATCCAAAATCAGCCAACTTGTAAAAAATCATATCTCATTTGTTTTACTTTTATAATATATCCACGAAAAGCTGCGAACAAATAGATTATGAAAATAGAAGTTTCAAGCCAAGATTTAAACAAAAAAAATTCCAAAATGCAGCAAAACAGTAGTTTTTCTTTACAAAAACAGTCCAAAATTAGCAACTTTAAGAATTTCTATTTCATTTGTTTTAAATTTGTTTTACACTTAATAATATATCGAAGGAAAGCTATGAATGATTAGATTATGAAAATGCAAGTTTCAAGCCAAAATTTTGAACAAAAAGTTTCCAAAATGCAACAAAACATAAATAGTTTTTTTCTGGAAAATAGTCCAAATCAACCAACTTTAAAAGAATCACATCTCATTCGTTTTAAATCCAGTTTACACATAATATATCCATGGAAAGTTAAAAATTAGTAGATCATGGAAGAAAAATTGTCAAGCCAATGTTTTGAACAAGCAGTACTCAAAACACAGAAAAACAACAAAAAATTTTCTTATGAATTAAAAAGGGGAAAAGGTCATTAATCTATCCAAACTTTGACTAAAATTGTTGTACAAATCCCAAACTTTGTACAAGAACTTTCAGTCAAAGTTCGAATATATTTCGAACCTTTTTTCCCATTAAAAAAAATATTAAAACAAAAAACCATAGAGTCACTATCATTGTAGGATAAAGAATCTTATGTATTAATCCACATTCATAGGGCGTAAAACACCATAACCACTTCCAAAAAAAATTCCCTTCTTCACTGTTTTTCAAAAAAAATAACTAATTTTGTTCAACTTGTAAAACAGTGATTCTGTAACACCCCAGAAAATTTTTGAGCTAAGACTCGAACCATTAATAATTGTGCGTAAGATCTTACCGTGAAATTTAAATTTTCGTAAGTGTTAAGGTCACTAGATGTAGCATCTTGAGTTCCAAAAAGAACTAAAGACAAATTATTCAAGTCATTCGTAAGTTCTTTTAAGATTTGGGTCAACTTCAAACGATCATAACTTTTAGCACTGGATGAGTTAAGAAACCTATAAGATATCCAATGAAATATCTCTGAGTCCTCTTTTCAATGCCACCGAGTTTGCTAAATTTTGAGTTTGGATGAAGGAGATATGCCCGTTTGAGTTCAGCCTGCTCAGTTAAAGAAATTTACCCAAATTAATGAGGGGTATTTGGTCTTTTCCTTAACCCACTAGCCTAGATCATTCTTATTAACCTTTTAGGGGTCTAAACTGATTGGAATCAGTTTTAGTTATTCCTAAAAAAGCTTAGGGTTTTTCAGAGGAGGTCAAGAGGAGAAAAAAAGGAGAAAAGCTTCAAGTGTTCAAGATTCTTTTGATTCTTCGAGGGATTTTGCCAAGGATTTTGATCCTTAAGAGGTATGTAAGTTCTCATACTGTTGGGTTCGTTCTCTTACACGCCAATCATGTGATTTTTATTCATAATTTTGTTCATGAGGTTGAATGATTTGAGTTCTTAAAAAGTTCTTGAGGCTTTAGATTAATTCTTATTAATGGAGTCTAGTTTATTTCTTGAGGTGAGAATCTTGCGACTGAGTGATTATTTTGGTAGGTTTTGATTGAAGATCTTATCTAAGTGTGTTTAGTATATGAACCTAAGAGAATTTTGAGGAAATCATTCGAATCTCGATGAGGTATGTCTGGAATATTGAAGAGAAAATTCGTCGGAATAATCAAGGAAAAGGGTGGCGTGGCATGCCCAAATGCGCCAAGGGGGCTGGCGTGAAATGCCTGCAGTGTGCCAAGGAAGGGGTTCTAAAGTTTAGGGGTTGGCGCTCCGCACCACTTGGGGCGCCAGTGTTGCCAGATCCCCTATTCTTCCGCCCTTTTTTCCGTTTAAGTTCTATTAAACCATGTCATCGATCACTTCTTGATTTTTACTATCCAAACTTCATCTAATCATCGAGAAATCCTATATGTCATAATCATGATCGTTGAATTCATAATTCAAATTCGAGGTAGATTTGGGAGTAAAGTTTGAGAAAGCTCCTTTGAGTCTTTTCAAGGAGTCTTCTACAATTACTTATAATTGTTTCAAGACTCGAGTAAGTGAGTATGAGAATAAGGAGAGTGTATTTATGAGCCTACATTATTATTGAAACCCTTGAGTCGAGCGTTCATGACCATAAGTTATGCATGAACACCATAAATTGAGTATCCTTGAGAGGAGTAGTATCTTCGAGTTCTAAGTTCTTGAGTATTGAGTCCCTAATCTTTTTTGTTGACACTATACTTCATAATTATGGATTACCATATGTTATACATGGAGGTCCTTGAGTTGGGTCGGTCATGTCCATAATTCCGCATGAACCCTATGAGTCAAGCATTCTTGAGATGAGTGGTATCATTGAGACCTCGAGTTCTGGAGTTATTGAGTTTCGAGTAATGAGTTTTATAAATGGTTTTTTAGAACCTTAATTGAGTCGTTCACGTCCATAATTCGGCATGAACCCTATTTTGTGAAGTCTTTTACAATTAATTATAATTTATTTTAAGACTTGAGTAAATGAGGATGATGATGAGAAGAGTTGATTTTCATTTTTCAAAATAATATATGGGAACTAAGTATTACCAAAAGTAAATGTTTTTACATTTAAGATGAGAGGAAACTTTGATCTCCAAATGAGTTCATGAGGAGTTTTGAGCACTATCTCTTTTAAGAGAACCTTTTGAGTAATAATCTCAAAGTTTGAGGATGAGGAAATGTGTTTAAATAAATTAGAATGAGTTATACTATTGGGAGTAGTATTGAGTGCCGATATGGGGACGAGGTCAGACAACTCAAAGTCCTCATAAACCATGTAGCCTACGTGGGTAGAAAGGGTTATACTTTTTAAATGATTCCTTTTTCCTTTTTAAGATTAGGTTAGTGGATCCACTTAGTTGAGGACGTCTTATACTCTAGCAAGGTATAGTACAATTCTGGCAGCGTGGGTGAGACATTGTATCATCACATAGCTCATAGTTATGGTCGTCGGTTAGTGAACCTCTCAAATAAGAGTTATTATTGTATTTTAACATACAATTAGGTTGTTTTTGTATTTTTACATAAAATTGAGTTATTATCTACTGTTTTGAAAGCTTTCCATATATTGCATGTTTTATTGTTGTTTTATCCTTGAGTATCTTGAGTTGAGTATCTTTCAGTTGACTAACTTGTTCTTTAGTTGAGTATCTTTGATTTGAGTGTCTTATCCTTGAGTTGAGTATTCTATCCTTGAGTGGGGTTTTTAGTTGAGTTGAGTGAATTTGAGTAGAGGTAAGTATGTTTATTTTCTATCTATTCAAGCTTATGTTTATGCTTTAGAATTCTCCTTACATGCTCGTACATTCCATGTACTGATTCCATTTGGCCTGCATGTTTTCATGATGCAGATACATGTATCCAGAGTCATCAACGAATGCTCCATGGAGGCCACTTGTAGTTCCAGTTAACTTTGGTAAGCCTCCTTGCTTCCAGAGGGTTCCACTTTTCTTTCAGTTTGTTTGGATGTCATAGGTCTTGTCCCGATAATCCATCTGTAATAGTAGAGGCTTCATAGATAGTTTAAAAATTGAGGAGTGTATCCTTATTCCCTTTGTTGTTGTAATGTTTTGAGTTCATGAGGCATTTAACTAATACTTGTTAAATTATTTTCAGACAATTATTGGAGTTGAGTTTAATTTAAATTTTTAAAGTTATTTTTGTATCATGAGTTTTTATTTGCTTGAATAACTCTTCCGCTGAATAATGAGCCAGACTTAGGGTTCACTTGGGAAGCAACAATGGTTTTCAAGTGCCAGTTACGTCCAAGGTGTAGGCTCGGGGATTGACTAACTTTGAATCAGAGCACAAAATTCAAGTGTCCTAGGGTTTCTATGAAGTCGTGTCATTTGGATCTTATTTATGATTGCGAGGACCCCACTTTTATAAATGAGGGACTATAAACATTTTAAAAAAGTTTCCCTTATTTCATACTCTAAATCGTGTAATAGAACTGTGTCATGAGGAATTTATTCTAGCTTGTGTATTCTCACATACATTCAATCACCTCTCATACTAAAGGTGGCTGAAAAAGTAAAGCCCAAGATCCTTATTGATAAGTTATTATTAGCAAAAATATTGAGACAGTCATGAGACTGCAGAAGGGCTTGAGAGAAGCCTATCAGTTTAAATGTTAAGCCTCAAAAGAATGAACCCATATTCTTATGAATCGTGTGTTTGAGCTGAAATCGAGATGTACTCTCTTCTCTAAACCTTATTTAGGTGAGACCCTTATGAGAAAACGTGTTTTAGATCTAGGGTAATATTTTCACCCTAAAAGATAGTATGAATTATGAGAGTATGAGCAGTAGTAGTACAGAGTGCCCTTAAGTTAAGAGAAAAGCATGCAAAGGTTCGGTAATTAAAGGAAAGGAGTAGTGATGAGGTAAATTAAGAGCTTATAGTCATGCACCTGGTCAGTTATAAGTGATGAGTTCCTTTATGAGTAGATAAAAGAAATAATAATGTTGTCAGAGAGTTTTTGATAGAAGGAAGAGGAATAGTTACTGCTCATGATGAGATAGAGTAAACTTTTAACCAGAATATAATTGATGTCGATATGCGATTGTGTTAGAGAAGACTAAATATATGTGTGGAATCAGAGAGTAGCGTATTCATGAGGTGATAGACATAAGCTACGCTTATGAATTTTGAAATGGGAACCCCATGGTATTTAGAAAGAATTATTTGAGAGGTAATGCGCTGTAAGTGAGTAAATAGTACTTAAGTTGTGAAATTGAAGGTAAAGGTAATCTGTACGCAGGTAGACGGAAAGTTAAAGCTTTCCTACTTGTCATGAGATCTTAGTGGGTGAGTGTTTCTTGACTTTTCTGGTAGTCGCAAGTAATATAAGGTGTGAGCAATCATATTCATATCCATGATTAGTATTAGATACTAAGCTTGAATTTGAGATGAGTGTCATGATCAAAAGATGGCAACATGAGGGTGATGGTGTTAGTTTTGAGATCTGATCTAGTAGGTTTGACCTGAAATAGATGAGGACATCAAAGTCGTACCTTGCAATGAAAATGTGGTATTATGACCGATAGAGGAGAGAAATGAAGGTAGAGTAGTAAGAAGTACACCTGAGATGGTTTGTGCCCAGACAAAGTCCCAATTGAGGTTATGATTTTTATGTGTGCCTAGATTATTTAATTGAGCTGCCAATATGGGATAGGCTGGTGCAAGTGTAATTTTCCTAAAGAGTTAGATGGAGAAGCCTTAGGAGCCAATGAGAAGAGGTCAAGAGAAACATCTTAGAAAGAGGTCTTAGTACCTGCTTAAGGAGAGTTCGGTAGTCATGAGATAAACTTTTCCCGAGTGTTAGAGTAAAGGGGGATGTAAACCGGTTTAGAGATTATGGAATAAGTCCATAGCTTTCAAGTGTTAGCTTTAGATTTAAGGAGGAGATGATAAGTAGCGAAATCTAGTCAAGTGTTGAGAATAAGATAGTAATGAGTTCAAAAGAGTATGGGAGATATCTTTCCAGAGGTCCTTTTAGTAGTGGAGTGATGTTAAAAGGAAAATGTTAATTTTCTTATCGTGATAATGATGGTGTGATAATTCCATCTAATGTTATAAATGAGGAGGATGAGGTTTTACTATGAGAACTAGTTAAATGAGAGACCTTAGTTGGTTTCGAGTAGTAATGCGAGAAATTCTACTTGGTATGGCAGAGATGATGAGAGAATGAGAACTTCTTAAGGAGCTGGTTAGTAGGAGTCCATGGAGTCGTTAGAATACTAGGCTTGAATGTGGTGTTGTTAAACAGTAGGTGGTTCTTGATATGAGCACAATGTTGATTAAATGTGGTGGTAAAGAGAAATATTCTTGTGATGATATTCCCTATAGAGAGGTATAGAACCCGAACCTTAGAATTTTGGGTTAAGCTTGAATACAGTAAGAGCGTACCATTAGACTCAGACCTAGGTAAGAGTATTCATATACCCTTGTGGGGGCTATGAGTTGCAGACAATGAGGTATGGTAATAAGGAAAGAAGAGCATAGTTGAGGAGTGTTGCTAAGCTTAATATCTAGCAGTCATATTACCCCAAGCATGGTATTCCTATTCTTACTTCATGCCCAGATTTCCTTTGTTTCGGATAAGGTAACCTCAAAGAGAGTGTGACTATGTTCACAACAACATCGTCTTTGATTTAGGTGCTATAGAAGGTCCCAACTCTTGGTATGAATCAATCTAGCCTATGTTAGTAGGCAAGTTCATGAGTCAGAGGAGATGGTAAGAGTAACCCCATTCTATACCCAGTCCAGCCGTCATTCGAGGACGAATGATCCCATGGGGGAGATAATGTAATACCCTGAATTTTTTTTGAGCAAAGACTTGAACTATTCATCATTGTGAGTAAAATTTTATCGGTAAATTTAAATTTTATTAAGTATTGGGTCAGTAGATATAGTACCTTGAGTTCCAAAAAGAACTAAAGAGAAATTATTCAAGTCATTCATAAGTTCTTTTAAGTTGATGATCGAATTCAAATGACCATAACTTTTAACAAAGGATGAGTTAGGAGACCCATAACATATCAAATGAAAGATCTTTGAGACTTATTTCCAACGCCACCGAGTTTGCTAATATTCATTTCAGATGAGGGAGATATACCCATTTGAATTCAGCCTGTCCAGTTAAGGGAATTTACTCAAATTAATGAGCGGTATTTTGGTCTTTTTCTTACCCTACTAGCCTAGCTCGTTTTTGTTAACCTTTTAGAGGTCTAAACTCATTAAAATCAGTTTTAGTTATTCCTAAACGCACTTAGGGTTTTTGAGAGGAGTTCAAGAGGAGAAAAAGGGAGAAAAGCTTCAAGAGTTGAAGATTCTTGCTATTGTTCGAGGGATTTCGCCAAGGATTTTTATCCCTGAAAGGTATGTAAGTTATCATAGTGTTGGGTTCATTATCCCACACGTCAATCATAATATATTTATCCGTAATTTGGTTCTTGAGGTTGAATGATTTGAGTTCTTGAAGAGTGCTTGAGGTTTTTGCTTAACTCTTTGTTAATGAAGTCTTGTTCAGTTCTTGAGGTGAGGATCTTCTGAATGAGTGATTGTTTTGGTAGGTTTTGATTGGAATCTGATCTAAGTGTGCTAAGTATATGAACCTATGAGAATTTGGAGGAAATCATTTGAATCTAGATGAGGCAGGGCTGGAAAATTGAAGAGAAAATTTGTCGGAATGATTTGGGAAGAAGGTGGCGCGGCGCGCCCCAGATGTGCCAAGTGGGGTGGCATGGGGCGCCTGCAGTGCGCCAGTGAAGGGGTTCTGAAGTTTAGGGGATGGCGCCCGATGCCACTCAGTGTGCTAGGGTCGCCATATCCCCTACTCTTCCGCCCTTCTTTCCGTTTAAGTTCTATTAAGCCATGTCATCGATCACTTCTTGATTTTTACTATCCAAACTACGTATAATAATCAAGAAATCTTATATATCATAATCATGATCCTTGAATTCATAATTCAAATTCAAGGTAGAGCTGAGAGTAAAGTTTGAGAAAGTCTCTTTGAGTCTTTGTGGGAAGTCTTCTACAATTACTTATAAATGTTTCAAAACTCAAGTAAGTGAGTATGAGAATGATAAGAGTGTATTCATGAGCCCATATTATTATTGAAATCCTTGAGTCAAGTCATTAGTGCCCATAAGTTCCGCATGAACTACATAAATTGATTATCCTTGAGAGGAGTAGTATCTTGGAGTTCTAAGTTCTTGAGCATTGAGTTCCTAATCTTTTTTTTGAAACTATACTTCATAATTATGGATTACCATATATTATACATGGAGGTCCTTGAGTTGGGTCAGTCAAGCCGATAATTCTGCATGAACCCTATGAGTCGACCATTCTTTAGATGAGTAGTATCACTGAGTCCATGAGTTTTGGAGTTATTGAGTTTCAGGTATTGGGTTCTATATATGGTTACTGAAAAACTTGAATTGAGTCGTTCACATCCATAATTCGGCATGAACCCTATTTTGAGAAGTCTTTTAAAATTAATTATAATTTGTTTTAAGACTTGAGTAAATGAGGATGATGGTGAGGAAAGTTGAGTTTCATTTTTCAAAATGAATATATGGAAACTAACTATTCCCACGAGTAAATGTTTTTACATTTAAGTTGAGAAGAAACTTTTGTCACGCCCCGAGCCTACAACCTGGGCAGGACTGGGACTCGAGAACTATTGTTGGCCCCAAGCGAACCCTTGGCCTGACTAACTACACAGCGGAAGACTTTACTCAACAAAGATAAATACATGTAATAAACTAGAATGTTAAACATGAAACATTCAACTGGCCAATACGGCAAACTCAAGTTTCAACATAACATAATGAAAATGTAAAGACATATGAACTATAACTAGTTGTCTATGAAGCCTCTAAAACTATGAGGGATTTCGGGAAAAGACCCCCGATCATCCTAATAACTAAAAAATACTAAAAGCAATGTAAAAAGGGATCCTCCGGAAAGCAAGGAGGCTCACCCAATGACTCTGAATGCTCAACTGGATCAACGAGGCACTGGATGCTTATCCTGGTTACCTATATCTACATCCTAAAATGATGCAGGCCAAATGGCATCAGTACATTTAATGTACGAGAATGCGAGAGGAATTCTAAACAGAACATAAGCTTGAACTGGAACAGAAGGAACTTACCTTGTCTCAACTCAAGTCTACTTATTTTAATATAAAGGAGTAATAAAGATATAGTATATCGAAAAACTTTAAAATATAAAGATAACAACTCAGTGCATTAAAAAGCACACAATAACTAAGTTTGTATATGAAAATACAAGTAACTTTGTGTATATAAGAGTACAAAATATCTCTGTGGGAGTTTCTCTAACTGACAGCTATCTCTGTGAGCTTAAGTGATGGTACAATGTCTTGCCTCAAGCTGCTATGGTCATCATATACCTTGCCGTGGGTATAGAACCTAACTCACTAAGTGGATCCATTAGTCTATGCTAAAAGCACTAACGAATTATCTAAAAAGTATGACCCTTTTCTACTCAAGATGGCTACACGGTTTATGGAGACTTTGAATAATCTGAACTCAAATATGTCCCCAAATCGGTTCTCAGTAGTTCTCCCAAAATATACTAGCTCATATATTTAAAAACATAACTCTTTCTGTGGTTTAAGATTATTACTCAAAAGCTCTCTTGGAAATCGGTGTTTCATTTCTTGTTTAAATGTGAAAATATTTTAGCTGTTGGGAATACTTAGTTCCCATATAATCTTTTGATGAAAAGAGCTTCACTCTTACTTCTTACTCAACTCAATTCTCAAGTCTTTAAAACAAGTTTCAAACATTTGCAAAAGACTTTTGAAAATACTTTAAGAACTCTCTAGACTTGGCTCTTAACTCTACCTTGAATTTGAATTATTTATTCAAGGTTATGATTTGCGATAGGAAATATATCATGATAATTAAAAGTGTTTTTTGATAGCTAAAGATGAGAAACGATCAAGAAATCACTGTCTGGAAGCAAGTCCGCGATGCGAAGATGCATTTTAATATTTTGTCGCGAAATAAATTTTGAGGAAGAACGGTCCGCGAAGTGGAGAAAAATTTTGTAAAAAGGGGAGGCAGGTCCGTGACGCAGACTGGGTTACCAGTTTCACCCAGGTTTTTCCTTCTCCGTTTTCTAACCCTAATTCGCCTAAATTTGATTCTTTTTCTCAATTTCTCTTTAGATTTAGATACCCAGTATATGTACACAAGAATCTATTCATAAAAGTCTCTAAAATTGACACGATTTAATCAAGAACTCAACAATCCCAACTTAACTCAAGAACGAAAGCCAATATTCGAGAACACAATTCAAAATCATCAACTTTCAACTTTATAGAACGAATTTCACTGAAAGAAACATGATTGACGCGTGGGTAAACGAACCCAACACTATGAAAGTCTCACATACCTCTTTAGGGATCAACCCTTGGCGAAATGCGCAACCAAACCTCAAGAAACCGACAAACCTTGGGTCTTTCTCCTCTTTTCTCTTCTCTCAAAGCCCTAGCATAACTTTATGAAGAGTAAACTTAAAAGAATCAGTTTAGACCCCAAATAAATTACTAAAAACAAATTTAATTAATTGGGTAATGAAATGACCAAAATACCCTTGAAAAATCCAGGTGACTTTCCTTATTCAGACAACCTGACTTCAAATGGGCATATCTTTCTTATACAGACTTGAAAATGAGTAAACTCGGTGGCGTTGGAAATATAATTCAAACACCTTTCATATGGTATCTTGTAGCCAACCTAACTCATCATGTGCTATGAGTTATTGTCGTTTGAAGTTGACTGCAAACAAATACTTCACATAACTTTCCAAAATTTCCAAATTTAATTATTTCCAAAAATGGTTTCTTTCTAATTCTAGCTATTTCAAGTAGTGGGGGAAGGGGGGGGGGGGGGGTTACAACATCTCCCCCTCGGGAATATTCTTCCTCGAATGTGATTACTCTTAGTAGACTAAGGGGGTAAAATCTAGCATTCAACTCAAATACCCAACAAGCAAAATATAAATACAACATGCCAACTTAAGACAAATGCCAAGAAAAGGATTATTACATTAGCTTGAAATTTCTCCGGATTCGAAGATATGTGGGTATCACTTCTTCATATCCTTCTTGGCTTCCTAAGTAGCTTCTGACTGATGCTACTTCCTTACAAGGTTGAGGAGTAATAAGCTTACCTTTACTGACATACTCCATAGAAAATAGAGTGCAAACATCCCAAAATTTCCCCTCTCAAGTCTATGAAAACAAAATGCAAAAAAGAGGTTCGGGGTTGTTTGTACATAAATCTCATTTCACCCCACTATAACAGTCCAACCTACTATATAGTCACGCTATAGTGGAAATTATACCCACTATAGCGGTCTGAGAACTGCTATAGTGAAATGCCTCCCGCTATTGCAGCCTTGACGAAACTTCAGAAACTCAAACTCTAGAAAAAGGCTATTTTTACAACACAACCTCTTTCATTAACGTCCCGACACATACCTTCCATGCTAAAATCAATTTTGGGAGTTCTACTTACTTGAATTAGATTTTAAACAGCCCAATGGACTCTTGAATGCCTTGGATACAAGAATATCTCAACCAAACCTCATTATTACACCCCCCCCCCCCCCATTCATGGATGGTCCTGGAACTCACCTAGCTAAGATTCCATATGAGGCTGGCGTAGCCTAAAACTTTTAAGTCACTAGCCAAAAAGTTTTTTTGACCTAAATTCTTTCACCATTGGCCTACTCAAAATGACCGGGATGGGTCTTTACAATATATATTAATTTACGCATCTCTCATCTATGAGAAATCAAATAAGAAAAACTGGGTTAAGTCAAGAAGAAGGTGGTACCTGAATTCTCGAACAAGTGAGGGTACTTTTCCTACATGCCCGTCTCATTCTTCCCAGGTGGCTTTTTCAACCGAATGATACTTCCATCGAACCTTCAATAATACGATCACCATAATCCTCAACTTTTGGACATACCGATCAAGCCTAGAAACTACCTCTTCCTCATATTGTAGTTCCTTGCTAGCCCTATCAAGTCCCACTTGCTAATACACTCACCATTTCCATGGTCTAAATCGAATTATACTTCCCAAAAGTCATAGGAAGACCCACCACGAAGATAGTGGTTATCCTCTCCCAAAAGTTTATATGGGATACTAAGTCCCTCACATATCACTATACCACCTTAGTTTCCTCCAACGCTACACCTCAAGACACCAAATATATCTTAACCACACAAGATAGAAATTTCATTGGAACCCATCGTAGCCTGAGATTTTTTCCAACTCCCATCCTAGGGAGAACTTTACCCGGCACGTAAACCCTAACCAAAGTTATAACGAGAACATCATCACCAATCAACGATGGTTAACCACAATGTATTATCATGACCAACAAGAGGGATATGATTGGTCAAGAATTCATTTACTAATTCCATTCCCCCAATTGACCCTACTACTAAGGATCATCGATCATGAACAATCCAACTTATTTCAAATCCTTCGCTATGCTCTTTTCAAGAGCTACTATCATCCAATTATCACTTGCATAAAATAAGACTAAGATTAATGTCCAAATCTACACAGCCAACTACGGGTCATGTTTTCAAATATTGCATGAGTGACTATTCCCACTAATGGATAATCATGATTTCACCAATACCCAAAAATTTGGTCCCACCAATCTCACGGTTCCTTATTAACCACACATAATCACTACAACGTAAGTAGTTACTCAATCAAGGATAAAAATCACTAAGTCAATTACGGTCTAATATTTTAATGTATATCAGTTTCCTTAACCATGAAACATCACACATACCAAACCAATCAGCCACACCAAACCAATAACCTTTGCATCCCAGGTTACCATACCCACCCTTTCCTTTTATGACACATGGATGCCAATCTTTCTATTTTCGTGCAATACCTCACAAGTCAACTAATGATTTAAACAACTTAGAAATAAAAGTAAAATAGGGAAAACATTATAGGAATTTTACCCTGCCCATCCCGCTATAGAGGCTAGCACACTGCTACGACGTCCACAAATAATAACATCCTAGAAAATTTACCTTTTTCTACAAAATTTTGTCATTCCCTTACCTGGTTTTCAATCATAATACATGAAACGATACTATGGCCTTTGACATAATACCAAGACCAAACCAAAAAATGCATAGACAAGACTTAACATCACATTATCACAGAGCAAATTCCAAACAATATCGGAACACAATTCATATTATCACATACCCGCTATCATACAAGAGTAGCCCTTTTCATGGTTCTCAACCATTACCGACTTTCCCACAATCAAAGTTTCCCTTCATTCACCATCAATGTGTTTTCCCTTACCATCTTTACCCATGGTAAGCCCATGTAGTTTTAATTTCATCTCAAGATCGTTGGCAAACATGTATAATGCAAACTTTGCCTCATGGCCATATAATTTTAGGACTAAATTACACAAAATATGTTCAATAATCACATAACAACTTTAGTCATTCAAGCAAGTATAATTCACACATAGGAAAGTATCATACCCACATAAATAGTTATTTAAATATTGCAATGCACGCAATAACAACCATTAAGTATTCATCACCAATAAATCAAGTTAAAGACATTATTTGCATCATGGATGACCACTAACTAACCATCCATGCATTCACATGACTTAAAAGGCCATATATAAATTGGAATCTTCCCAATTCCAATCTTCCTTTGCTTGTGTACCTCCAACCATGATCATAACATCCAGACTACTCCATTAAGATATCAATAAGAATCTACAGATACCAATTGGACTCAGCCCATACCACAAGTGACAAACCATACGAAAAGAGTGAAGAACTGAGACAAATTATTAAAATTCTTCATAGAGCCCTAAAGTTTAAATGTAAACACCAACACACCAACTCTTAGGACTCAATTTGACATTTATCTTAAATTAGAAGACCAGTAACCTAGGCTCTAATATTAATTTATCACGACCCAACCCATCGGGTTGTGCGGAGACCTACTCTATCACCTAGATAGGAATGCCCTCAACCCTCAAACATGTTATAACATGTTGAAAACATAAATAAGCCATAAACTAACACCCCAAATGGTTATGAAGTAATAATAAATTGATTTAAACCTCCAAATTTATTTTACAAGGAAATATACTAACACCACCAAGGAACTAGTCTTAACATGTACAAGAGTTGCTAAAGAGTACATTTATCAAAATAAATTAGACACAACTCCCACCATAAGGAAAGAGGAGTAGAAGCTATTGGATGTCATTATCGTCTTTACATATGAAACATCATTGAATTCCTACAACTAGACTATGCCAAGTTGCATAGCAAGAGTAGTATCAGTACAAAAACCACATACCGATAGACATCATCGATTGACCTAAATCTACCATATAATTTAAAGTAGACTTTCAAAAGGGAACATGCAATATCCATCCACCTACTTTTACCTTCCCTTGTATAATGCCCATATACTTGTACACTTTGATCCCAACCACCTACTTTATTCCGCTGCCAACTCTACTATTAATACATTTGACCCCTTTTCCACTCTAAGGCTTCCCAAGCATACTTGTGATGTCACTCTCATATCATGTCATAGACTAACCCTTCTATCACAATAATAGCCATAAATACAAGACCATCATAATGCATATCATAGTCTAACCCTTCTATCACATTAATATTCATAAATACAAGACCATCATAATGCCAGATCAAAGCCTAAGCCTTCTATTTCATTAATATTCATGAAGACTAGGCCATCACTAGCCCTAAAAACCAACTTACTAGTCCTTCTCAATTTCTCATGCCAACTCCCTGAACCTTTTGGAACAGTACATCGCACTAGTACCTTAGACAAACCCATCCATCTTGACTCACATTCTCGTTACCTAATAAGTTCTAAGAATACTAGATAACCATCATTTCAATAAACTAGTAACATCATAGAAACACATTTTAGATAACTAAAGTATTGAGTCCCCATAAATATAACCCAATAGTTAAAACAATTATAATCACAGGTATAACATAGTCCGCACTCCCACTCCTCACCTTGGATTCATTTGCACCACAAATACTATAAATACATGCAAAATTAAATGTAACAACGATTATGAATACATACACTCCAATCATAATATCATGAAATTAAGTGATGCTTAGAATCAGCCAATGCATAGAAGATGTCCCACATGATCACAAATGCACATACCTAGTCCTCTCATGGAACTTATTCTCAATTTGTTAGTGTAATGGCATGTTACCTGAGAAATGTGTAGTAAGTATACTAATGTGGTAACCGAGCCATCATAAATTAATGAACCGACATGGTACTCACGCAATCTAATAATAGTGTGGTACTTGTGCAAACCGTGGGTATATCCTGTACCTGGCATAGTACCCGAGCCAACCAGCAATCAAAAACAACATGCACAATCACAATGACCAACCACATTTAAAACTACAAGTAAATAAAATAGGTTCACTACATGAGATTATCATATTAAGCCATTTCATAATCCCCCTTTGTTTCCTGGACATTTTGTAACAACTCATACTTTAGAAAGATTAAAGTGACCTAACGAGCAATTCCACAAGCCTAAAAGAGGCTAAGGTCTCTTTATGAGACCCTAAAAGGTCCATTTAGGACACCACTAGACATTTAGAGGTAGTGGGCTGGCCATTAAAGAAAGCCTTGAATGTTCCCCTGGATGGTTGTCTTCATGGACCATGGATCCCTAAACGGTGTGTGTAGCCTCCCATATATGTCACTTTGGCAGTTTTTAAATTAGGGTCATTTTGGTCTTTGTCCTAGGTGTTTGGTACCTAAGTTGTGTCATTTTAACCCCTATTTCGATACCTACAAAAGTAATTTAAGTCCTAAAACTAACGATTCTAAATCATTCATGTAATTCCTAAATTTCCCTCCAAGTTCATCTCCAAAATCCTCTTTAAAGCTAAGGAAGAAGAAGCTAGGGTTTCACTTCAAGATGCTCACTTCACCATACCTTTTGGGCATTGATCACAAAGGTATGTTAGCATTCACCTATGAAGTCCTTTCCTCCATAGGGTTCCTAAAATCTTCCAATTTTACAAGTTAGATTCTCAAATCAAAGTTAGAGTGTTATCTAATTTTCATGGATTCTTTTCAATGATGATTCAATTGATTATTTTCTATCTTTTTAGCCATGAATTGAAGTAATTACATAATTTTAAGTAACTCATGCATGATCCATGATTTTTAGACTATGAACACATTATGAAGCTTATGAACTATGAAAGATGAATTTATGAAGATATGGATGCTTTTATGAACTTGATGTAAATGATTTGAGGATGCTTTGACGGTAAAGTATCAATGTTATTGCGAAAGGTTTTCTCATACACTACTAAGAACATGATTGTGAAAGGATTTTTCACATGAAGGATTCATAAGGTTGAAAGGCTTTCTCACCTAAGTTGAATTAAGTTTAGGAGCTATTGAAAATGAACTTTAGCTCAGATTGGTTACTTAATTGGGCCTTTCCATGGATGATAATATGACTATGAAAAATGACTATTTCGTGGGATTTTGTTTAGAACTGAGCGGAATAGCGGTGATTACCCATGACCCATAAACTATGTGCCACCACAAGATGATTATCTAAGATAAACATTATCTAGTGGATCCATTTTAGCTCAGACTCATGGTTCTTACTTTGGAAAGTAAGGACATCTATTTTTGGTATGGGATAGACACCGGATTCCATGTTATAGCTCACATGGTCCACGTCGGTTACATGGTAAACTTTTCACAATAATGAACTAAGGTTACTTCTAAAGTATCTCATAAGTGTTTCAAAGATGTTAAGCTTGCATTGACCATGACTATGACTTATGTTTCCTAACCCTTTTATCTTATGATTTAGCTTGGTTATTGCATGTCATGTAAAATCCTTTTTAAAATGATTTCATAACTCTTATACATTGTTATCATACTCAGTACATTTCATGTACTAATGCATACTTGTGCCTACATTGTTTCACTAATCTAGGGTTTGACGCTCTACCTCTCACACTCATGGCTAGTTGATCTTTTGACACTCAAGGATTGGTGATTCCTCATGTTCCAAAGACCGAGAAACTTTTATTACTTTCTTTATTTTAGTTTTCAGACTTTTTACGTGATGTATGATTTACGTCTCAATCACTTCCTTATGATGTAATAGATGGCTAGTTGAGACTATGCTAGACTTCCGCTTTGTCAAACTCTTTATGATATAAGACTTTATTTTAAAATCTTTATTTTTATTATCTTGTATAATGTATGCTAAGTGGTTTGTGTAGGGCCTTTCGAGGTTCTACATGTCATATTACGCCTAGGGAATACTATGGATCGTGACACATGCATTGAACAACATTCCACATAGAACAATCAATATAAACATATCCATGCATATATACACCTATATGCATATACCAATATCTCAACACTAGACCCATTTTATGAGCACATATTTGTTCCCTTTGATTACTACAAGTCCTAGAAATGGCTATAACCCAGCATTTTGATAACACTTAACCTTACCATTAACACCTAATTTCCCCAACAAGCAAACTCAAGGTTATAAATGAAGAATTTTAGAACCACCCCCAGTCATTATCTTTTCCCACCTTTACACCAATAAAAAACAACCTTAACCATCCAGAAGGCCTAGGCATTAAATCTCTCGTCAATGTACAAAATACCATGGAATAGAAAATTGGTTTTACTACACAAATAAGAAAGCATAGCCTACCTAGGTCCCAAGCAATTGCTGCAGAAGTCTGATCATGAGCCTTGAACCCTTTGTGAAACTTTAGTTTGTTCTTGATCTAAAATAATAATACAACACAATATTCAATCAAAAATGGCCTAATAATTCTTGGATTACAACCAAATCCTAACCCTAGGCCAATTCATGGTCATTCTATCCGACCCAGGGCTCTTCCTACCATTAAATCATGTTAGAACCCTCCCCAAATAGTAATAACATAGACTCCAAGGCTCAATAATCAAAGTACAGGGTTGGGGAATAATAGTCTTACCTTTACTAATGAGTTATATGGAAAATCAAGTGCAAACATCTCAAAATTTCCCCTCCCAAGTATAAGAACACAAAGTGCATAAAATAGGGGTTTCGAGGCTATTACTACATAAATCCCATTTCCCCTCGCTATAACAGCCTAGCCTACTATAGCGACGTTATTGCAGTAGTAATTAACCCCGTTATAGAGGTTTGTGCATGACTATAGTGGAATACATCCTTTTATAAATGCCTCGACAAAACTTTAGAAATTAATACTTTAGAAAAAGGCCCTTTTTACAACACAACATCTTTCCATTATGTCCCGACACATACCTTCCATGGCAAGATCAATTCCAGAGTTATACTTAACTTAATTGAATTCTCAAAGGCCATAAGGACTCCTTAATGCTTTCACTACAAGAATATGTTCATCAAACATCAATATTACCCTGCCAATTATCAGATGGCCCTAGACCTCACCTAGCCTAGATCTTGTATGAGGCTAGCCTAGCCTAATAATTTAAGTCACTACTTGAAAAGTTTTTTGGCCTAAATTTTTTCACCATTGGCCTACTCATAATGACCAAGATGGGTCATTACACCCTAACATTGAATCGACAAAAATGCTTCTATTGTGATGCTCATTTGAAGATTCTATCATTGATATTCATATCATTATTCACAATATAAAATCCATGAATGCATTAAAGTTCAACATCAAAGATTAAATATCTTTAAGGTTTAAATAGCTACTTGAATGCATTATTAATCTAACACCTCGCGACTCTACTCTTAGAATCTGAATCATTCGTCATAAGTATATAAGCTTGAATCGGGTTATATGCTACTTGATATTTTATTTTACGGTCATTTACCAAGTGTATAAACTGAATTAGACGTTTTTTAGGGTCATAAGGGACCTCTAGCTTAAGTTGAGATCAAAATCTTCCTACTAGCTAAGTTTTTCGCAAGAGTTCATGGAAGAATAACCTTCAAATGACCATACATCTCTGAATATTAAGAGTTAGTGTCCCATGGCCTTTCGCATAAAACTTCTATGATCTTCTTTCCAATGTCACCGAGTTTGTATCAAATGGAGGTCAGATTGAAAAAGTTATGACATTTTACCTTGGACACTTCCCATAGAGTTATCATAATCTACCAACTATGAGCCCCATTTATGGGTTGTACAGTGAAGTAAATATGTAATGAATATCACAGAATCAAACTTCTGAAGCCATTTTTTGGACCTATTCTTACGGACCAAACTATGGGTCATAAATCCAACTATGGGCCATAATTTCAGCTCGTAGAATAAAGTCCTGAAACTTATTTTTTTGTCTGATTTTTACGTATTCAACCACAATCCGTAAATTAAAAAACATCCATAATTTGTCTCATGGAATGAACTTTCGAGACCCTGATTTTGGTCTAGATTCCACGGATGGAATCCATGAGTTGTAGATCTAGCTGTGGACCATAGTTAGGCCTCCTGAAAGGATTACAAGAGTTTTTAATTGAGGATATTTTAGTCTTTTCTCATTCTTTCTAAGACAAAATCTTGACTATATAGTATCTAATTGGGAAGTATATTGTAGTATTACCTTAGAATACTATCATATCTTTCTCCCCAAATGTAGTGAAAAAATAAAAAAAAGAACAATCTAGGGTATCAAGCTTTCTTGAAGAACTCTTATTCTCTATGGTATGTAAGGCTATCGTAGTGAGTGAATGTGTTCTTCTTTATGCCCTACATCTAGTTTTTACTTAAAAACACTAAGATTATGGTTTTTACTCCAAAGTTAGCCCTATTTGAAATTCGCTATACATTTTTAGTGTAGATTCTTGATTTCATTGTAGAGATTTCAGTTCTCTACATATTTATGATCCTCGATTGTTGTTCCAGCTTATTATATCACATGCGCCTTATTTAATTAAGAACTTTTAGAGGCCTTGGCATATCATTCATTATTCATTGCTTTCACATTCAAAGTAAACTTCAAGTATTTGAGCCATAATTCAAAAAGAGTTGTAAGGCAACTTGAAACGTTCCAAGTTCATTATTTTCATAAAGAAAAATAAGGCTAGTTTTGAAGTGAGCATAATCAGTTTTAGAGATAGGTTTCCAGTGAGTTTTAAAGCAAGTTTAGTATGTTCATAACGAAGTAATTTGAGTAGTACTTCAAGATAGAGACTATTAGTTTTTCCTAAAGTGCGACACTTTTTTCTAACATGGAACCTTATACAGTTATTGAGCATCATTGCATTGATTTGAGAGTTGTATTGAATACTGAGTTAGGTAAGTGTTTAGAGAACTCAAACCCCATAACTGCACAACCACCGTAGGATAGGATCGTGCCATTTATTCGGGCGACTCCTCATAAAGCCCCTGGTAAGGGCCTAGATATTAGATCCATTAGTCAAGTTCATCCTTTACCCTGTCAATGTATATGATGGATATGGTAATGTGGGCAAGACGTTATATCATCATGAAGTTCATAGTGATGGTTGTCGGTTAGAGAAACTCCCTAAGAAAAGGGAAGTATACTATTTAAGCATTTGATATTATTGCATATATCTATGTTGTAAAACATTATTGTTTTCAATAAATTTGCATGCTTTACTAAGTTATAAAATTTTCATCATTCTCTGAGTAGTTCTTCAATTATGTATGTTTAGTATAACCACTGTTGTATTCATCCATTTTACATGCCATACATTCCATGTAATGATAACATTCGGCGCTGCATCTTTTAATGATATAGATACAGGTACTCAGGGTCGACAACAGACACTTCGTTGAGATACTCTACATTAGATTTTGGTGAGATCTCCTTGCTTTTAGAGCGCTCCAATTCGGTTATTTATTTCATTTATTAGTAGACATTCTACTTTATTATTCAGGTAGCCATTGGTCTTGTCCCAGACCTATCTTAGCTTAGTAGAGGCTTCATAGACAAGTGAACGAGTCAGTTAAGTCTTGATCTTAGGATGTTTTAAATATTATTATTATTATTATTATTATTATAATTCCTACTTATATTTCAGACTTTTTATAAAGCATGTTCAAATGTGTGAATGTTTATGACTTTTAAAGCGTTTTCATAAGTGTTTAGTCTTCCGTTCAATAGTAAGCTCGACCAAGGGTTCCCTTGGGAATAGTAATGATTTTCGTGTGTTGGCCACACTCAAGTCATAGGCTCGGGGCCTGATAATGAATTTCCTATGAATAGTTTGGTTCATCATAAAGTAACTATGACAGAGATAGACAAATTAGTACAAAAAAGAGATTTTTTGCTCAAGTTGTTTTAGGCTGCAACCAACAAGGTGTTTTAGAATATATTTTATCCAACAAATTGTTAAAGAATTATTTCATTGGCTTGCTTATGTTTTTCACTTTACTATTGTTTTTAATTAAAATAAAAAACTTATTCCCAGTCCAAATCCACTATACCAACAAAAATCTATGTATAAATTATTTTAAATGGACAAAACCCATAGTGAATTAATGTTTATGAGTATATCCTCCTAATCTTAAACTAGATTTCTTTGACCGATCTTTTGGACTGTGTAATTTAAGAGATTCTTTTGACCGTGAATTTCCTGCTACAACTTAAATGCACTTTCATTTATGGCGAATTTAAAAGGAGAAAAATTGATCAAATGACATTTAAGGAACACTTTAAAATCTTTTTTCAATAAAGAAATGACCATTTATTCGGACAAAAATTATATAACATATCTATCAGAGATGGTACAACTAAAAAATATTTTCAGAGCATAGTTCTAGATAAAAACATCAAAACATTGTTGTCTTCACAAATTTTTTCAACTGAATAGAATCTGAAGCCTCTCATCGACACCAAAAGAGGAGCAAGCACATTACCAGTGATCCATTTTCTTTTTCTTCTGTTCAAGATTCAAACTTTACAACCACTGTTCTACCAACAGAGATCATTACTGAGACCTTCTTAAGGCTTCCGGTGAAACCCCTCTTGAAATTTAGGTCTGTATCAAAATCTTTGCTTGGTTTAATCTCTAGTCATAAATTTGTCAACACCCATCTCAACATATCTTCTAATAACAAGGCATTTCATAGGCTTATGTTGGGGTTCGGTCCACCTGAAAACAATCTTAAGGACTGTTCCGTTAACTCTTTATTTTATGACGATGTTACTAGGGCATTTGACTTGGAATATCCTCCAAAAAAATCATGTCAATCTATTAAGGTTGAGGGTTCCGTCAATGGGGTTATTTTTCTTTCCATTGAACAAAAGGACTTGTTTATGTGGAATCCATCAATTAGGAAGCTCAAGAAAATGCCTAGTTCTAGAACTGGTTCCTTTTATATGTATAGTTTTGGATACGATTAGCTTCGTGATGATTATAAGGTAGTGGATATCACTCTAAATATGGGTGATGACAATTCATATTATAATGTGGGGAAAATGTATAGTCTAATTAATAATTCTTGGAAACATTTGGATGATTTACAGATTGCTATGTCATTCAATAAATCAGGTATGCTTGTGAATGGGAAGCTTCACTGGGCTATTACTAATAAGTATTTTGGTTATTATAATGATTATGTCATCTTTGTGGTTGACTTGGCTAATGGGAGATGGGAAGAAATGGAGAATTCTTGCTACGGAGAAGGAAATTTTGATTTTATGCCATACCTTGGTGTATTAGGAAATGATCTGTCTATGATTTGTCATCCTCTAATGACTCATGCAGATGTGTGGGTTATGAAGGAGTACGGAGATAAAGAAAATGTTTAACATCAGGTGTGTGGGGTATAGTTTATTTGGTCCACATTTTTGCATATTAAGTGAAGGTGAAATTTTGTTTAAGAATGGATCAAATATCATAATCTGCAATCCAAAGGATGACTCAATGAGATTTCAAGAGGTTACCAATTGTGGTCAACTTGTTGATGCACAGCTCTACATTCAAAGCCTTGTTTGGCCCTTTTTTGTGGAACATACAAGGAATGCAACAACATCACAGGCAACACATAATTGAAGCTGATATGATGAAAATCATGTGATAAATAATTAGTAAGAGTTGATTATATATTTTTCTCAAGTGCTATTAAATTTTGTTTCTTTTCTCATTTACAAAACATTACAACACTCCATATCACAAACATCTTTGAATTATATATGTTTGAAGATTTTTTTAATGTTTTTTTCTTTCATTAAACTTCTTCTCAAGAATAATTATTTTGCTTCTAGGGCTTGGTGTCTTCATCTTCAAGCTAATTACACTCAACAATATTTCTTTAGGACTATCTTCTATTTGTTATACTTATTTGGTCAATCAAAGATGAAATGTCTTTCACTTTTGTGAATAACCAATGGTTCAGTGCAATCATAGAGCAGCTCATGAAACAAGTTTAGTTACTTTAACCATGAGAGTGGGATGGGGTCAAAGGAATGAATATAAGAGAAAGATAATGGGGATGAGCTTTGTTTAAGAAGGCCTAATCATCGTTGTTATATGAATCAAAAATAGTTCCTACAATAGTTGATCTTTTAATCATGTTTAGAGTACATTTTTTTCAATCATCCACAATATTAAAGTTAAACTAACTAGGTACATTGGTTATGTATCACCAAGTTAGTGATGAAAACCATTTTTAAATAAATTAAAGAGTCATTCTTACTTGTTATGGTGTCAACTATCTGTCATAATACTTTGAAAAATTGTCACAAATTACTGTAGCCAATCTATTACAAGGAAATATAGTTAATCCTAGTAAGAAACAACGGCAATAATTTGGTAGATATGCATAGAATTTTATTGTGATTCAATTTTTTGACTTGCGTCCTTTTTGAGTCATTAAAGTGAGGAAGCAAGAGAGCAGTACGTCGCAGACCAAGGTAATATATTGTGCATTTTTCTTGAATCACAAAGGTTGAGAAACTTGTGTCTTAGGTTACAGGTTCGCGCCTTGTGCCAAGCGATATAGCTCTAGTATTTAAGTGGGGAAGGGTAGAGGGGAAGACCTATCATCCGTGAGTTTTAAAGGTTGCAGTTGGCTGAAAGACTAGCTATATATAGAATTCTTGATCATAAAAAACAATATGAAGGAGGAAAGGGGAAGAAGTCTAAAGGTATGGATCAGTGTGTGATTTATTCTAACTCTTTTTGCATTTATATTGACTATGTATACCAGTTATTTGCATATCCATATTCCATCTAGAAATCAAATAATTTAACCAATATATATTTGAATGGAAGCAATTTTGACATGTCTCAAATTTAGTTGGTTGGGGGTAATGTATCTCATTTTTTTTGCTTAAACAATGCTTATAGCTTCTAACCAAAGTGAGTTTTGTTACATGTTAAATATAGATCATGCACGTGGCACTTTGGATAAATTTTTTCTTGATAAAGTAAATATTGTTTTGTTAATTGTTATGTACTTTTGAACTTTCAGGAAGTGAATGTTAATGTTTGGAACAAAAAAATATACTCCCAGTTGATTGCATGGGTTGCAATGAAGAAGGATGGATTTTGACTGTTTTTATTCTTTATTGTGATGTATATATTATTTTTTTTCATTCAAAACAAGATTTACATATGCTCGCTGATTGCATATCAAATTTTGTTGGTACCTTATGACTCTTGGTTGAGGAAAAAATTATGGCAATTGAAAATTTCCATTACAGGGCTTGATACAGTAATTTAAGAGGTATGCAATGCTCATCTTTACAACAACTACATAGTTAGAAAATCAATGTTATATTATATGCTTGAAATGAGAACTTTTGCGCTTAATGAGTTTTATAAAGAAGTTTGTTTTCTGTTTATTTTTTTGAAATAACTTCCATTAATTGTCCTATAGTATTGGAAAGTGATTTTGCTTAGCCAAAATCTAGATCACACAACACATATACTTTACTGTCTAGATTTATACCTTTAGACCATCTCCATCCCATCTCTATTTTACTCTCCAATCTCTATATTCGAAGAGTAAAATAGAGAATTCCCACTCCTATCCCTCTCCATATTACTCTCTAGTCTCTATACTCCATTTATAGAGAGGTGAATAGTTGGAGAACTACTATTGGCCTCTCTATTTCACTTTTCGATTATTTTAATATTAATTTAAAGATATAATTAATTAAGTATTTATTATTTGTAATTATTTTCTAGTGGAAGATAACATCTAAAAATATATCATTGAAAAGTTACTACTTTATCCAAATTAATAATTTTTTTATTTTATTTTTTTAAAATAAATTAGCACTTTAAATATGTAAGTTAAAATTATTTTAACATTATTTATATTACACAAGACATTTAATTAAGTCTCTAATATTTGTAATTATTTCTAAGTAATATAATATCTAAAAACATATTATTGATAAGTATACTACTTGCATCCCGAATTAAAAATTCTTCTAATTTGAATTTTTAAAAGGTTTTTAACTTTAAATACGTAATTTAAAATTATAATTATTTTTCACTATGAATAATACACAAAATTTACACGATAATCCAAACAATCTGCTTTTATGTTATAGTGATAAATGATTAAACTACACTTTTTAACGAGTATGAAAATACTTGATGCAATAGTTTAAAATAGAATAGGGGAACTAAATTAGTATCCAAAATAATTGAATACGAGATGAAAGAGTTAAATTAAATATTTTTAGCTACAAGTAAAAAAAAATAAGGACAAAAAATTGCTCATATTGAACTCCATAATGCATTAATAGAGTATTTATGGGAGAAACGTAACAATCTTGAAAGTTGAATATTTATGTAAATTTAAATTAATTTTTACGATAATGCAATATTTATGATATAATTGCAGCTCATCAATAATTTCACTTTGATTTGAATTGTTCGCTAATATGTATTATATATAATATTTGTCACATTTATGATTAACTTTCTCACTAAGCAGTTACTGTAATAGATGATTAGTTTTAAAGTTGCAACTTGAGCCTTGTGTAAGTCACTATATATTGTCAGTAAACAGAGAGCAATAGCCATAAAGAAGAACGTTGTACAAAATTCATTACTATGAAATCCTTAAATAATTTTTCACGCATCATCAACCTTAATCTTTTGTTTCCTGCATCATCAACCTTCATTCCCTTCCTGCAGACAAAGTGATAGCAATTGGAGCATCCGTTGGTGATGTATTTAAGAGGAAGAGATTTCTATGTGGATAGGATGTATCAACCGATCCGACTATTTTAAAAGAGTGAAGGTTCAAGCAAGATAACTTAAAACACAGTTCTGGGAAAAGAAACAACATCCAAAGCCATTTAGACTGAAAGAAAGCAAGCACTAATTTAAATAACTTTCTTTCATGAAAATACTGTAAAAAGGGAAAATGACTAACAAGATCAGAATCGAGGAAAATTTCACCTTTACGTGATTCCGGAACAAGTGGAGACACCACATGGCTCGAACTAGCACGAGGAAATCTGATGGTATGAAGTTTTCCCCAATTCTAGTCTTTGACCCCATTTACCTTCATAACCCATAAATCCGTGCAGGTTCTCCGATTACTACAACAGCCAGAAAGATCACTTCCCAACACTCTGAGAGTCGAACTAAAAATTCTTTTTCCATAGCAGGGTTGCTCCAACTTTCCACACTTCTCATCGGCCAAATCAATAGACACATGAGAATGAGGACCACCAACAGTAACCCAATGTAGCTTCCTGTTAACCAACTTTAGCCGACTCAGAGTCTAACATAACACCCTGGAAATCATCAATTTAAACAATATATGTCATAGCTATAACCAGTAACTACCTTGTAATCATCATGAAACTTATCATTATCCAAAACCAAACCATAGTACAGTTAGGAAACCAGTAGCTTTCTTGAACTTCCTAATAGACAGATTCCACAGAAGTAAGAATTCTGGCACAATTTCAAGATGAATCCTTTAAAGATGAATGCTAAGAAGGAAAGTTTTGGATGATAAATAGTTTCAACAAAATGGGTGCTTCTTAGCTCATGTTATTTTAGTCTCAATTAATCTAAATCTTCTAAGTATTGCAATATGCTTCAGAATAACTTTTTGAATGTGCTTGCTCTCTAGAAACAAAGGTTATTCTTCTTTCTAGTGCGCATTATGTGCTCCACTTCTAGGATGGTTATCATTAGAATTTCCAGAAACCAAAAAACATGTTAATAGGGAAAAATTCAGATGAAGGATTTTAAGGTCAGTAAGATTTTAATTCTTGATTTTGTCAGTAGTACTGATGTGGATAACCACTCAGATCTTAAGGTTTTGAACTTGTTATATTCTTAAATTTTTACCTGAATGCAGCCAAAAACAAACATTCAAAAATATGCGAGAAAATGCAACTGTTCAGATCACTCTGATAGATTATTCCCGTACACTCGAGAGAGGGTAAGGTAGATAGATCAAAGAATATAAAAAGCTTGATCTTCCATTGAGTTGATTTGTGTTTAGGAGTGACGCCCGGACGAATACCTAGCTTGGTTAAGAAACATGATGAAATATCAATGCTCGCCAATTAGGACTACCTATCCCCGCTCAACGATGTAGTTAGACATCCAATTGAAGTAGGCGACTAGAGCTTGAGAGACCCTACTCATATAATTAACCCTGTAATTTAGTAACTTGATAACTAAAATTAGTTCATTGCTTGAGATACGATACATGAATTTTAAAGTAGGCTGCAGCCTTGGAATTGTCGTTTACTTGCTTGTAACATAAATTTGAAGTCGTTCACATTAGTTACTTTTATTTGTTGCATAAATCGTAGTAGTAATTAAAAACCATCAAACAATTTTCAAAGGTTAATTTGGCCGAGTTGTGGAATTGAGTATCAAATATATGTTGATCATAAGTCCCTCGGGAATGAAACCTCATTTCTAAAAGAAACTACATTACTTGAGCGACCGCGTACACTTGCGTATGCATTTGGGAGCAACAAGTTTTGGTGCCCGAAACATATATCCGAAACATTCCCTCCCATACCCTAAGCCGACATTACATCCAAAATAAAAGCCCTCTTGATTTCTTAAGAAATATGTGGTGAAAGTGAAAATACAGTGTGGGCAAGCTTATGGCATGTTAAGAGAAGTAAGAATTTCATTTTTGAGAGTGAGTAAAAATGTTTGAAGAATAGGCCTTGTCTATAATATGATTACTTGAGTAAAAGGCTATACTAAACACAAAGGTGAGAGGGCATTCATGGCACATGTTTAGGGTTCATCTATTTGTTGTGTTTGTATAAGTTTGCATTAACCCAGCAATATAAGAAATGAGTCATTCTTTGAGTATATGACTTGTAATTTGGTGTATCATGATGAGATAATAAAATTGTTAAGTGTTGCATCCAATGTGAACTACAAAAGCATGATTAAATATGTTTGGTTAATTTTAAGGTGGGTTGATAAGTCCAAAGGTTAGGAAAATGAGTTGATGGTTTAAAGATTGTTCGATGACGAACAAAGGTTTAAGTGTGGGGTGGTGATCTTAGGCATATTTATGTGCCGAAGTTGCCATGATTTCCCACGTAGGGATTAAATTTAAGAATAATCTTGAGACTATTGACATTGTTTTGTTTGACTTGAGATGATTGTCCACTAAACCACATGATTAGATATTGAGGGAACTTTCAAGGAACTTGGAGTCTATTTAAAAAAGGGAGAAGCAAGAAAGCGCGAAAAGAAACTAAGGCAAACTGCAGCATGGCGTACTGCCTGGCACAGGGCCCAAAGGCATGAACTACAGAGGCCCTCACAAGGCGTACTGCCTGGCTTGATGCACCAAGGGCCATCGTACAACCGCACTTGCCAAGGGCACTGCCTGGAACGGCGCGCCATACAGAGAACCATTGAGGACTTTGCCATGACATCCTGATTCTTTCAAACCGAACAATATGTTATATAGTAACTCGATAAGATGACATGATTTTGTTGAATGCACAGTACATGGTGTCCTTCAACCAAATAATATTGTCAATTAAGAGGGTAGAGTTGTATTTATTCTGATTCCAAGTTTCTTTCTCTTCTGCAGATACGGTCAAGAACTAACTGCTACTTGAATCATTAGATATTGGTTCTTCATGATTATGATAGTAACTTCCATGGAGTGAAAGAGTTCACTCTTTATTATTTGTGCACCCTTAATACTAGACCCCTTTATGAGCACACTTTTGTTCCTATTGATTACCAGAAGTCCCAAAGATGGTTATAACCCCAGCAATTTCGTAACACTTAACCTTACTATTAACATCAAATCACCCCAACAAGGAAACTCAATGTTATCAATCAAGAACTAAACCACCCTTACACATTATCTTTCCCCCCCTTATTAAAAATAAACAACAACCTTAACCATCAAAACTCTATGTCTGAAGGCCTAGGCATTAAACCTCCCTCCAATTTAGAGAATACCATGGAGTAGAAAAAATAAGTGTAACTACTCAAATAAGAAAACCTAGCCTACTTGGGCACCAAGCAACTGTTGAAGAAGTCTGATCGTGAAGCTTGAACCCTTTGCAAAGCTTTAGCTTGTTCCTGGTCTAAAATATTAATACAACACAACATTCAATCAAACTATGGCCTAATAGTTCTCGGATTACAACAAAATCCTAAACCTAGACAAATTCATGATCATTCTATCCAACCAAAGGCTTTTCTATCCAACCAAAGGCTTTTCCCACCATTAAATCATTTTAAAATCTACCCAAGAGTAATAACTTAGATTCTAAGGCTTAAGAATCAATGTACAAGGTTGAGGAGTAATAAGCTGAACTTTACTGACATGCTCCATGGAAAATCGAGTGCAAACATCCCAAAATTTCACCTCTCAAGTATAAGAAAACAAAATGCTAAAAAGAGGTTCGGGGTTGTTTGTACATAAATCTCATTTCACCCCACTATAACAGAGCCTGCTATAGAGTTGACGCATTAGTGAAAATTAACCCCACTATAGCAGTCTGAGAACCGCTATAGTGAAACGCTTCCCGCTATAACAGCCTTGACGAAACTTCAAAAACTCAAACTGTAGAAAAAGGCCATTTTTACAATACAACCTCTTTCCTTAACGTCCCAACACATACCTTCCATGCTAAAATCAATTTTGGGAGTTCTACTTACTCGAATTAGATTTCAAAAGGTCCTATGGACTCCTGAATGCCTTGAATAAAAGAATATCTCAACCAAACCTCATTATTACACCCATATTCATGGATGGCCCTGGAATTCACATAACTAAGATTCCTTTTGAGGCTGGCCTAGCCTAAAGATTTTAAGTCACTACCCAAAAAGTTTTTTTGACCTAAATTATTTTAACATTGGCCTAATCAAAATGACCGGGATGGGTATTTACAATAGATATTAATATATCCATAGCTCATCTCTAAGAAATCAAACAACAAAAATTGGGTGAAGTCAAGAAGAAGGTGGTACCTAAATTCTCGAACAAGTGAGGGTACTTTTCCCACGTGCCCCTCTCATATCTCCCAGGTGGCTTCTTCTACCGAATGATACTTCCATCAAACCTTCACCAATATGATCACCTTAGTCCTCAACTTTTGGACATCCCGATCAAGCCTAGAAACTACCTCTTCCTCATATTGTAGTTCCTTGCTAGCCCTATCAAGTCCTACTTGCTAATGCATTCACCATTTCCATGGTTTAAATCAAATTATACTTTCCAAAAATCCTAGGAATACCCACCATGAAGACAGTGTTTATACTCTCCCAAAAGTTTATATGGGATACTAAGTCCCTCACATATCACTATACCACCTTAGTTTCCTTCAACACTACACCTAGAGACACCAAATATCTCTTAACCACACAAGATAGAAATTTCATTGGAACCTATCGTAGCCTGAGATTTTTGCCAACTCCCATCTTAGGGAGAACTTTACCCGACACCTACACCCTAACCAAAGTTATAACGAGAACATCATTACCAATCAACGATCATTAACCACAATGTATTATCATGACCAACAAGAGGGATATGATTGATCAAGAAATCATTTACTAATCCCACTCCCCCAACCGACCCTACTACTAAGGATCATCGATCATGAACAATCCAATTTATTTCAAATCCTTCGCTATGCTCTTTTCAAGAGCTACTATCAGCCAATGATCACTTACATAAAATAAGACTAAGAGTAATGTCCAACACTACCCAGCCAACTATGGGTCATTTTTTCAAATATTGCATGAGTGACTATTCCCACTAATGGACAATCATTATTTCACCAATACCCAAAAATTTGGTCCCACCAATCTCAATCAAGGATAAAAATCACTAAGTCAATTATAGTCTGATGTTTGAATATATATATCAGTTTCCTTAACCATGAAACATCACACATACCAAACCTATCAGCCACACCAAACAAATAACCTTTACACCCCAATTTACTAGACCTACCCTATCCTTTTATCACACAGGGATGCCAATCTTTATATTTTTGTGCAATATCTCACATGTCAACTAATGATTTAAACAACTTAGAAATTACAAGTAAAATTGGGAAAATGTGATAGGGATTCTGCCCTGCCCATCCTGCTATAGAGGTTAGCACACTGCTTCTGCGGCCACAAATAATAACATCCTAGAAAATTTACCCTTTTACTACAAAATTCAGTCATTCCCTTACCTGGTTTTCAATCATAAAATATGAAACCACACTATGGCCTTTGACATAATCCCAAGACCAAACCAAACAATGCATAGACAAGGCTGAACATCACATTATCACATAACAAATTTCAAACAACATCGGAACACAATTCATATTATCACATACCAGATATCATAGAAAAGTAGCCCTTTTCATGGTTCTCAACCATTACCCACTATCCCACAATCAAATTTTCCCTTCATTCACAATCAATCTTTTTTCCCTTACCATCTTTACCCATGGTAAGCCCATGTAGTTTTCATTTCATCTCAAGATCGTTCGCAAACATGTATATTGCAAACTTTGCCCCATGGCCATAAAATTTTAGGACTGAATTACACAAAATATGTTCAATAATCACATAAAAACTTAGTCATTCAAGCAAGTATAATTCATACATAGGAAAGTATAATCCCCACATAAATAATTATTCAAATATTGAAATTCACCTAATAACAACCATTAAGAATTCATCACTAATAAATCAAGTTCAAGATATTATTTGCATCATGGATGACCACTAACTGACCATCCATGCATTCACATGACTTAAAATGTCAGATATCAATTGGAACCTTCCCGATTCCAATCTTCCCTTGCTTGTGTACCTTCAACCATGACCACAACATCCAGACTATTCCATTAAGATATCGATTAGAATCTAGAGATACCAATTGGATTCAACCCATACCACAAGCGACAAACCACACGAAAAGAGTGAAGAAGTGAGACAAATTCTTAAAATGCTTCATAGCACCCTAAAGAATAAATGTAAACACCAACACACCAACTCTTAGGACTCAATTCAACATTTATCGTATATTAAAATACCAGTAACCTGGGCTCTAATACTAATTTATCACAACCTAACCCATCGGGTTGTGTGGACACCTACTCTATAACCTAGATAGGAGAGCCCTCAACCCTTAAACAGGTTATAACATGTAGAAAAAATAAATAAGCCATAAGCAAACACTCCAAATGGTTATGAAATTATAATAAATTGAATTAAACCTCCAAATTTATTTTACAAGGAAATGTACTAACACCACCAAGGAACTAGTCTTAACATGTACAAGAGCTGCTAAATAGTACATTTATTAAAATAAATTAGACACAACTCCCACCATATGGAAGGAGGAGTAGAAGCTATTGGAGGTCATCATCGTCTTCACATATGAAACATCACTGAATTCCTACAACTAGACTATGCCAAGTTGCATAGCTAGAGTAGAATCAGTACAAAAACGACATATTGATAGACATCATTGGTTGACCTAAACCTGCCATATCATATAAAGTAGACTTTAAAAAGGAAACATGCAATATCCGTCCATCTGCTTTTACCTTCCAATGTATAATGTCCACATACTAGTACACTTTGATCCCAACCTCTAACTTTATTCCACTGGCAACTCTACTATTAATACATTCGACACCTTTTCCACTCTAAGACTTTCCAAGCATACTTGTGATGTCACTCTCATATCAGGTCATAGACTAACCCTTCTACCACATTAATATCCATAAATACAAGACCATCATAATGCCAAATCATGGCCTAACCCTTCTATCACAGTAATATTCATAAATACAAGACCATCATTATGCCAGATCATAGCCTAAACTTTCTATCACATTAATATTCATGGACACCAGGCAATCACTAGCCCTAAAAACCAACTTACTAGTCCTTCTCAATTTCTCATGCCAACTCCCTGGCCCTTTTGGAACAGTACATCGCACTAGTACCTTAGACAAACTCATCCATTTTGACTCACATTCTTGTTACCTAATAAATTATAAGAATACTAGACAACCATCATTTCAATAAACTAGTAACATCATGACAAATACAAACACAATTTAGACAACTAAAGCATAGTGTCCCCATAAATATAACCCATTAGTTAAAACAATTATAATCACAGGTATAACATAGTCCGCACTGCAAGTCCTCACCTTGGATTCATATGCACCATAAATACTATCAACACATGCAAATTAAATGTAATAACGATCATGAATACATAGACTCCAATCACAATATCATGAAATAACAGATGTTTAGAATCAACCAATGTATAGAATATGTTCCACATGATAACAAATGGACATACCTAGTCCTCTCATGGAAGTTATACTCAATATGTTAGTGTAATGGCGTGTTACCTGAGAAATCTATAGAAAGTGTACTAGTGTGGTAACCGAGTCATCCTAAATTAATGAATCGACATGGTACCCGCCCAAACTATAAATAGTGTACCGATGTGGTACCTAAGTTAACCATATATGGATATCTAGGTATCAAGCGTACTCGAGCCAACTTTTAGTATGTATCATGTGTGGTATCCGAGCCAACCGTGGGTATATCCTGCACCAAGCATGGTACCCGAGCCAACCATCAATCACAAATAACATGCACAATCACAATGACCAACCACATTTAAAACCACAAGTAAAAAAAATCGGTTCATTGAATGAGATTATCATATGAAGGCATTTCATAATCCCCCTTTGCTTCTTGGACATTTTGTAACACCTCAAACTTTAGAAAGGTTAAAGTGACCTAATGAGCAAGTCCACAAGTCTAAAAGGCTAAGGACTCTTTATGAGACTCTAAAAGGTCTCTTTAGGACACCATTAGCCGTTTAGAGGAAGTAGGCTGGCCATTAAAGGAAGCCCTGAAAAGGTTCCCTCGGACGGTTGTCTTTACAGACCATGGAGCCCTAAACGGTCTGTGTAGCCTCCCATATAGGTAACATTGGTAGTTTTTATGTTAGGGTCATTTTGGTCGTTGTCCTATGTGATTGGTACCTAAGGTGTCATTTTAACCCCTATTTCAATACCTACATAAGTGATTTAAGTCCTAAAACTACCGATTCTAAATCATTCATGTAATTTCTAAATTTCCCTCCAAGTTCATATCCAAAATCCTCTCTAAAGCTAAGGAAAAAGAAGCTAGGGTTTCACTTCAAGATTCTCAATTCACCATAGCCTTTGGGCATTGATCACTATGGTATGTTAGTATTCACCTATGAAGTCCGTTCCCCCATAGGGTTCCTAAAATCTTCCAATTTTACGAGTTAGATTATCGATTCAAAGTTAGAGCTTTATCCAATCTTCATGGATTCTTTTCAATGATGATTCCATTGATTATTTTCTATCTTTTTATGCATGAATTGAAGTAATTACATGATTTTAAGTAACCCATCCATGATCCATGATTTTTAGACTATGAACACATTATGAAGCTTATGAACTACGAAAGATGAATTTAGGAAGATATGCACGCTTTTATGAACTTGATGTAAATGATTTGGGGATGGTTTGACAGTAAAGTATCAATGTTATTGTGAAAGGTTTTCTCGTACACTACTAAGAACATGATTGTGGTAGGATTTTTCACATGAATGATTCATAAGGTTGAAAGGTTTACTCACCTAAGTTGAATCAAGTTTAGGAGCTATTGAAAATGAACTCTAGCTCAGATTGTCTACTTAATTGGGCCTTTCCATGGATGATAATATGACTATGATAAATGACTATTTCGTGGGATTTTACATCGAATAGAGTGGAATAGCGGTGATTACCCATGTCCCATAAACTATGTGCAACCACATGATGATTATCTCATATAAACATTAGCTAGTGGATCCACTTTAGCTCAGATTCATGGTTTTTACCTTGGAAAGTGATGACATGTATTTTTGGTATGGGATAGACACTGGACTCCATGTTATAGCTCACATGGTCCATGTCAGTTACATGGTAAACTTTTCACAATAATGAACTAAGGTTACTTCTAAAGTATCTCATAACTGTTTCAATGATGTTAAGCTTGCATTGAACATGACTATGACTTATGTTTCCTAACCCTTTTATCTTATGATTTAGCTTGGTCATTACATGTCATGTAAAATCCTTGTAAAAATGATTTCATAACTCGTATACATTGTTATCATACTTAATACATTGCATATACTAATGCTTACTTGTGCCTACATTGTTTCACTAATGTAGGGTCTGACGCTCCTACCTCTCACACTCATGGGTAGTTGAGCTTTTGACACTCAAGGATTGGTGATTCCTCATGTTCCAAAGGCCGAGAAACTTTTATTACTTTCTTTATTTTAGTTTTCAGACTTTGTACGTGATGTATGATTTAATTCTCAATCACTTCCTTAAAATGTAATAGATGGCTAGTTGAGACTATGTTAGACTTTCGCTTTGTCAAACTCTTTATGATATGAGATTCTTTCTTTTAAAATCATTATTTCTATAATCTTGTATGATGTATGCTAAGCGGTTTGTGTAGGGCCTTTCGGGGTACTATATGTCATATTATGCCTAGGATATACTACGGATCGTGACAGATGCATCGAACAACATTCCACATAGAACAATAAATATAAACATATACATGTATATATACACCTATATGCATATACCAATAGCTCAACACTAGACCCATTTTATGAGCACATATTTGTCCCCTTTGATTACCACAAGTCCTATAAATGGCTATAACCCATCACTTTCACAACACTTAACCTTACCATTAACACCTAATTACCCCAACAAGCAACCTCAAGGTTATAAATCAAGAATTTGAGAACCACCCCTAGTCATTATCTTTTCCACCATTTACACCAATAAAAACAACCTTAGCTATCCAGAAGTCCTAGGCATGAATTCTCTCGTCAATATACAAAATACCATGGAGTAGAAAATAAGTCTTACTACACAAATAAGAAAACATAGCCTACCTGGGTGTCAAGCAATTGCTCCAGAAGTTTGATCATGAACCTTGAACCCTTTGTGAAACTTTAGTTTGTTCTTGATCTAAAATAATAATACAACACAATATTCAATTTGACAATGGCCTAATAATTCTCGGATTACAACCAAATCCTAACCGTAGGCCAATTCATGGTCATTCTATCTGATCCAGGGGTCTTCCTACCGTTAAATCATGTTAGAACCCACCCCAAATAGTAATAACTTAGATTCCAAGGCTCAATAATCAAAGTACAAGGTTGGGAAGTAATAATCTTACCTTTATTGAGGAGTTATGTGGAAAATCAAGTGCAAACATCTCAAAATCTCCCCTCCCAAGTCTAAGAACAAAAAGTGCATAAAATTGGGGTTTTGAGGCTATTACTACATAAATCCCACTTCCCCTCGCTATAACGGCCTAGCCTGCTATAGAGACACTGCTGCAGTAAAAATTAACCCTGTTATAGAGGTCTAAGTATGACTATAGTTGAATACATCCTGCTATAAAGGCCTCGACAAAACTTTAGAAACTCATCCTTTAGAAAAAGGCCCTTTTTACAACACAACATCTTCCCATTATGTCCCAACAAATACCTTCCATGCCAAGATCAATTCCAGAGTTATACTTAACTTAATTGAATTCTCAAAGGCCCTATTGACTCCTTAATTCCTTAACTACAAGAATATCTTCTTCAAACCTCAATATTACACCGCCTATTATCGGATGGCCCTAGACCTCACCTAGCCTAGATTCTATACGAGGCTGGCCTAGCCTAATAATTTAAGTCACTACCTGAAAAGTTTTTTGGCCTAAATTTTTTCACCATTGGCCTACTCATAATGACCAAGACGGGTCATTACACCCTAACATTAAACAAACAAAATTCTTCTATTGTGATGCTCATTTGAAGATTCTATCACTGATATTCATATCATTATTCACCATATAAAATCCTTGAATGCATTAAAGTTCAACATCAAAGAGTATTATGCTACTCCCAATAGATTAAATGAACGACACATTAAGACTAAATTCTATGATATATTGGATAGCTCAAAACTGACATGCAAACAGGGAATGCACATTAATATACTGCTAATAACATCTTCAAGACTGAAGCATGTATATTTGAAATACTAAAATATCTGACCTAGCATGTGTAATTCAAGAACTAAAGAAATACATAGCTAGGGTTATGAAATTCATGCAATAAATGAAGTAATAATGTGATAATTTGATTTGGAACATATAATTAACTAATTCATGATAATTTGCTGAAGTTCTAGAAACTCTAGGTCAACTTATAATAAGGGAATCAAGAATCTGACTGAAATCTAGAGACCTAATGGAGGAACCCACTAGGGAAATTCCATATACCTGGTGATGAATTCCACGGTGAAATCCTTCAACTTCGAGGCTGGAACTGCTGGGAACTTCCTGTGTTCTTGAACTAGGGTTGCTCGACCCTTTCTACTCATTTGCCTCTAATTTTCTATGTTTTTGATTAAAAATCTGACTTAGGTAAGTTCTACTTATGTTTCTTGGCTAAAAGAAATCAAAACAACATAATTTAAGGTTAAAACGACGTAGTTTAGGGGTCCAACAACATAGAAAAAGACCAAAAGATCCCTGACTTAAAGCTGCAAATGGGCTGACCACAACCCCTTTCACGGACCGTGAGAGGGACAACGGGCTGTGAAGGCCCTTGTGGTCTTCCATTGGTCCTGTAGTTCTGAAGGATTTGTCTACGAGCCACTACCATAACCCGTGTGGAGGACCACGGACAGTGAAGGCCTTGTGGTCCTCACTTGGGCTGAGATCTGGTGGCTCAGGATTTAGGGGGTTACTGGTTAGACTTCACGGATGCCCCCACAAGCCGTCTCAAGACCACGGACTGTGAAGGTCCCCGTGGTCTTTACTTGGGTGAGGGGTTTCTGAGGGCTAGGTTAGGGAGGCTGCTGCCTAGACGTCATGAACGCCACCACGGCCCGTCGTCAACTGCACGGACCGTGAAGGCGCCCATGATCTGATGTCTGGGCCTGGTGACTTCCAAGTCATGACCATGCCTACTGATGCTTATCGACCAACGAAACTACTTCCGATTCGAGTGTCTACGATCGTCGATAATATATTGGGATCGTCACAAGGGAGTAGTTTTGAGAATTTATAGAAAAATAAAATTTAGTTCTAACTAGTCATAGCTGAAGATATTAACGATTAAAACCATTTTAAATTAAAGGGGGACACAAAAGTGTCAAATAGCGATTTGGGGTTTTTGTCTAAAGTAAGCTAAAATTAGCGAAATCAACAAGAAAATCTAACAATGAAAGGGGGATTCTTGGGATATGACCGGAATACGGGTTAATCTAAATTATTGGGTACATTCTTTCGATAGAGAATTTATAGAGTAATGGTGACTAGGCTAAGCTATACGTGGGAATAAATTCTCTCTCGAGCAACTTATCTCATTTCAAATGGGTTCCTTTCGGACACCCACTTGTCGCATGAAGACCAGCCTATGCCTTACCCCACTCACTCTCTCGATCTGAGTGTTAGGATATGGGACTAGCGCTCACCCTCTCGGGCTGAACCTCATGTCAACCCACTCCTTAGGCCATCAGTCTAGCAGTCTTGGTTTCATGACCTCTCTCTCGAGCAAGCCGAAAACACATGGGTGGACTTGTATTTGCAACTAAAAACCTATTAAATTCAACCACAACTACTAGGTTAAATTACCACTAAACTACATTTTAATCTATCAACAAACAAGACCCAATAACAATATTAAGCCATATTCGCTAAATCACACTCCAAGAATTTGGTGTTTTTAGCCACACATCAAGAGATATAAATTTATACCTAAATTATCTTGCATTCAAATTGGTATAAAGATTTAAGTCTTGTTACAGACCAAGAATGAAGAAATCAAGAGACCCAAGTCCAAATCCTTGGAGATGGAACCCTCTTCTTCTTCAAGTTTTCAAAACCCTCTCAAATTCAAAGAAAAAATAAAAAGTACTAAAATTATATTAATTGTTTCTCACACTAAAAATATAATACTAAGCTATAACTCTCAACGAGTATTTACAGTTTTCCAAAAATCTGTGGTGCAGCGGACCATTCGACAACATTACTCGAAATCGCCGATCAATTTGATGATTCACCCTTTGGTGTAGTTCATCGCCATTTTGCAACATCCTTCGGCATGATCGTGCTCCGGGTCATTGGGCGACATAGTAATACTTCACAGAACTTCTCGGCGATGCGCCGACTACTCTTCTTTTTCGCCGACTTGATCCCTTCCTTTAGGGCTCAACACACTTGAACAAAAGGTGAAGTGAGACAATTCGACCACTCGCCAAGTGGACTCAGCGATTCTTAGGCATTCCTTTCTTCGTTCTTTTCAGCCTTTTCATTCCTTTTTGAGATGTAGTGTCTATGCTTTTCTTAAAAACTCCACATACCTGAAACTTAAGGGTTTTCATTAGATATTCAGATAAAATAAGCAAGTGTGGAGAAAATTTCTATTAAAATACAGCCCTAAATGAGTCTAATTTGTGGACTCATCACCTACTACTCAATCCTTAGATGACTTGAAAGGCTGGCTTGCTCCGTTGATTTCCGATACCACCCCGAGGTAGATCGAGGCAAGGGCCCCATTGAGAAGAGGGAACTCAATATTGTTGTGCTGTTCTAGTTTGGCTTTATTAGCAGCACTATCATGCCATCCCAGAATGAGTCCATCCTACCCCACCCTAAAGTGGCCTGCCTTGGGTCGATGATATCCCGGAGGAGCAACAATCTAGGATTCTTTATTGAGCAGGAGATGTCCATGAGGTCCAAGCAGAGGCAGACTTCCCTACCATTCTCTGTCTTTATCATGGAGTTATGTCGGTGTGATGGAGTTCCCCGGGATGATACGAGAGATATTGAGGTCACTACCTCCTCGTCCACCGATATTAGTCGTATAGGGGACGAATACATATGAGAGGAGGCCGACAGGAGGAGAGAAGCTCTGGTGGATAGTTTCCCAGAGGTTGACGTTGATTCGATACCTGCAGAGGCATCTTTGCCTACTCCAGCCTCAGGGCCTTCATGTACATCTGCTCCTACTTCTTCTTCATAGACTCCAGGTGTTTCTACCTCAGCCCAGCCCACCAAGATCACTGAGGCCATGCTCCTGAAGATGGGACACTTTTCCCACTCGGCTGATGCAAGGGCTACTAGATTGGAGGCTGATGTGCCATGGATGATTGAGGCTGCTATTTTAGCCGCACTGACCCCTTTCGGCCTTCTATTGAGGATTTCTCTATGAGATTCACGGCTTGTGAGAATAGACAGGGGGAGACTTATGAGATTACAACTTTGAAAGTCGAGGTTGGGGATATGAGAAAGGACGTGGACAACTTGAAGTCACTTACTTCACGTCCCTCTTGGAGGCAGCAGACGATGTAGATGCCCCAGAGACTTCTGAGATTTCTCCGGCCACCACCACAGAGGTACACCAGGATGGTATAGAAGCTAATGAGTCAGAGGCAGACACCGATGAGGAGCAGATTGATGTGAGGGCGTACAACATATATGTAGACCAGCCAGATCTAGAAGAGACAATTGTACAATCGATGATCCAAACATCGTTGACAGAGATGTCTATGGTAGGCCTGAGTGAAGCTAGTGGTACTATTGATATGACTCTCGGTGCTGAGACCCAGGTTCAGAGTACTACACCAGGCACTGATTCCCAGACATATGGAGCGACTGTTTAGATAGGATTTCTCTTTACCTCCCTCTACGCCTTACTTTTATTGACTTTTGGATATTTTATTTCTTGCATTTAAGGACAAATAGCTTTTGTTTGTGGTGGGGTGAGTCCCACCTTTTGTGATTATTACTTTGTTCGTATATTTGGGTTTTGTGATATAAATTATGTTTTGAACTGTTTTTATGGATGATTGAACTTGTGGCTCCCTGTTTTAATTGTAAATGATTTTTGGACCCTTCCAAAAAAATTTGTGCCACTTCTTGTTTGTGTTTGAATGTGCCTGTTCTCTTGCAAATTTAAGTATTGGTCTTGATCAATACCGATGACTTGAATAGTGCTCATAATCGAACGAACATGAATGTGTGGCTACGATGAGGCCAAATGAAGTTGCATAGGCAATATGTGAACTTTTTACATCTCGTTGTGACTAGCCAATTATCAAATTGAGTCCCTTGTGATTAGCATTGCACACTTACAAATATGTGGAGTTTTGTTTGACTTTGGTGTCAATGCCTTGTGTGTGCTGAGCTTACCGTGAACGATGTATGATGACAACTAGAATTTACCCCGTTGGTCCGGCTGACTAAGTGATGCAATCACTTGAAATGATCTTAGGCAACTTTAAAGAGTGAAACAATTTGATATTATACCTCTTTTGTGGCCTACCTTGTGAGTGTGTGAACTTTGCTTGAACACTTTTTGAGCCTTAGCCTTTCCTTGGAAGAAACTTGATGACATTGTGACCTTTCTTTATCCCTTCACCCTTAATCCTCATGAGATGTGGTTTGTTTGAATAGCCAACTTAGGCCAAAAGCTGAAGATAGAGGTGTGGTGAAAAGAGATGGTAAATCAACAAATGCAAAGAATTCCCTTTTGACCCATGATTTTGAGAAAGATGGAACCCCCCATACAAAAAAAAGAGAAAAGAAGAAAAGAATGAAAAAGAAAAATAATTAAATAGTTGTGAAATAAAGTAGTGAAAATGCAAAAAGAAATGGGGTGTCCAACAGTCCATGGAAAGTGAATAATGGGGTGACTTTTGCTCATGAATGAGAATGATGAAGAAAAGGAAAGAAAGTGCTATTCACACCACATTTCATGAGAATAGCAGCCACTAAGCCTAATTGACCATACCCTTACACTCAACCCGGTTACAAGCCTTGAAAAGACCTTTGTTATCTTGAATGAGTTGAAGCAAGTGTTGGTTGGAAAATAAGGGCAAACCTATGGGTGAAATTATGCATTGTGTTCATCTTTGTGAGTTTGAGTGTTGATTGTGATTCCGGAGCTATAAATTGTTGAACCATTGTGTGTGAATATGGAATCATTCTTTGTGTGAGGGCATTCAAGTACCTTTGTTAAGCTTGAACTTGCATTTGAAGAAAGTATTGCGAACTTGAGTATCTTTGATAATGGTGAGTCACAACTTGAATCTTTGAGTGCACATTTGATCCTTCCATGAGTAAGTTGGGTCTTTTTTTGTGTGCATCACGATTGAATCTTGTGTAGCACTATTTGAGAAATCCTTTTTGAACTACTGAACTTGAAGACAAGCAAAAATTTAAGTGGGCGTGTTGATGAGTCCATGTTTTGGACTCATTCAGGGGTTTATTTGGATAGATTTAGCGTCCTCAAATTCTTATCTTGTACGGATAAATGATGTAAAATCCTTGATTTCCAGGTATTTGGATTTAGGAACAAAGCAAGGACACTAATGGCCAAAACGGAACAAGGCAGCTGAAAGAATGAAGAAAAAAAGGCATGTTGATCACCTAATCAATGGGCGAGTCACCGAGTGGCTATTACCTTGCCTAAAGTTCCAGTGTGCCAAGCCCTGAAGGAGAAAATCAAGTCAGCGAGAGAAAGGAACAGTCGGCGTGTCACCGAACGGTTCTGTGAGGCAGTGATTGGATAGGCGATGGAACTGACCAAAGGTTGAATCGCTGAGTTGATCGGCGATCTCGACTTACTGCACCAAATAGTCCTTCACAGCATATTTTTGGCGTCTATAAATATAATTTTGAAATTTTAGTTTATCATCAATTTTCATAATATAGAATTTTTAGAATTTCACTGTGAACACGGAGTATTGAGACAAAACTTTTCCTTAGCTTTGAAGAATTGAAGTTTTCCATTTTTGAGAAATTGGAAGTGGGTCTTTGAGATTCATCAAGTAGGACCTTTGTAAAGATGAAATTAATCTTACACAGTTGATGGAAACACAATTTGGCAACAATTTCTACCTTTTTATGATGTCTAGCTAAAACCCCAATTCTTGGGGTGTGATTATGTGATTATAGGTTGATTTAGCTTGTGGGCATTGCTAATTGTTAGTTTAAATATTGTTTAAAAGTGTTTTCAATCAGTAATTGTGGTACAATTTAAAGGGTTGTAGTTGCAAACGCAACTCTACCTTCGTGTTTTTTTCTTGCTCGAGAGATAGGTTTTAAAACAAAGATTACTGAATTGTTGGCCTATGGGTATTGGGTTATCATGGGTTCAATTCGAGAGAGTGAATCCTAAACCGTCTTCCACACATTCAGCTAGAGAGAGTGAATGGACTAAAGCGTAAGTTGTTCTTATTTGCATGCTTGTTGGTGTTCGAGAGAAATCGACTTGATTCGGGGTAAATTGTTCGAGAAAAAGTTTATCCCTACTAAAGTCTAGCTTATTCACTTATTTACATCTATTTACTAACAGTTTCAATCACCCACATGTCTACCTTAGCCTATAATCCAATCACATCTCAAGAACCCGTCTCAATATTATTATTTTTGTGTTATTCGCTATTGTTGTAGATGATAGTTAAACAAAAATCCCCTATTTTTTGACATTCGTGTCAACCGTAATTTGAATTATGGTTTTATTCGATAATGTCTATTCCTATGATTGACTTGAGCATATTCGTAATTTCCTATTGATTCTCAAATACGTACCAATCCCTATGGGATTCAACCCCAACTCATTTAGTTGGGTTATATTACTGACCAACGATCGTTGGCACTTAGGATTTGAAGAAGTGTCCTGATACGTGAAATCAGGCTGCTGTTGCGGGTTGGGTCCCGCTGTGGCGGTATAGTCTTGACTTAAATAAAGTTATAACCCCAAAAACGCTATATTCTGCAAACCTTCATTCTTGAGAGCTAAGTGACAACCCATGACAAGTTGCTTACAATTTTCCACCACTTCTAGCACTAAAGGTAAGATTATTACTCCCCTAATCCAATTTTCAATTCGTAGAACTTAGATTCTTGGGTAATTATCAATGGGGGAGGCTTTTGACCTGAAGTTAATGGTGGGAAAAGCCCTGATTGAACATTATGATCTTCATTTTGGCCATGGATAGATAAATTGATTATTATCTGGGTAAATTAGGCCTTATTTATTCATCCTTGCGTTAATTGATTGTTTTAGACCAAGAACAAGCGGAAAGAATCCGGAAATGGAAGGCTCATGTGTGTTAGGAGGATTCAAGCTTGGTTTCAATGTAGGTGATGGCTTGATTTCCTGTTTGTGTGATATATGCCGGTTAATTGCTTAATTATATGCATGCATGTATGTGAATAGGAAAATGCCAACCAAATCCAATGAAACTGAATATGTGTGAACGATTTCATTCCATGAACCTAATACTTGGTTGTATGATTATGAGTAATGTTCATTATGGGTGTGACTGTGATTGTGGTAGTGCTGATTGGATTGGGTGTCACTTTTTAACACATATATTGGATCGGGTGTCACTTTCCAACACATATATTAGATCGGGTGTTACATTCCGGAACATATACTAGATCGGATGGCACGTTCTGACACACTAACAGTTTGGGTGTGGGTTCCATGATATGGCCATTGTGATTATTGCATTCATGTCAATTTTCTTTGATATTGGAAACTGTATGTTGCTCTTTAAATGATAACTGATCTATGTATTTTGTATATGTGTGTTTACTGTGTTGTGATTGCTTGCCTATGTTGCGCTTACTGGAATAGCCGCATGATCCTACCAATACACTGTGGTTTGTGTACTGATACTGCACTTGCTCGTTCTTTGTTGAGTACAATGCATCTTCAAGTAGCTACTGATAGACCTTAGCTAGTAGATCAGTGATCGAGACCGAATTCAAGGGTGAGCCGGTTCTTTCAGGCTGCTATGTGTCCTCTGTTATTTAGTCTATTCTTTTCGGACTCAGAATTTCTAATTAGATTTACTTGTATGTTTAGTTTTGGGTTTGTACCTATTCTCTTAGACTTGTTTGTTAGTAGTTTTGGTACAATGACTTTCAGTTCTAGAAATTAACTTCCGCAATAGTTTGTTAGTTGTTTTTTGAACTTTCGGAGTTTATGGGAACTTCATATTTCTTTAGTCATTTAAACCTGCTTCCATATCTTCAAATGCATAGTTTTTCGTTAAAATGTTTAGTTGGCGAGTAGTAGTGGTTCTCCCACCAGAGGGTTAGTGTGGGTGTCAATCATGACGGTCTGGCTCATGACAAAGTTGGTATGAGAGCCCTAGGTTTGTTGATCTCGTTGTACCAAAATGAGTCTAGTAGAGTCTTGCGGAACAGTACGGAGACGTCTATACTTTTCTTCGAGAGGCTACATGACTTTAGGAAATCTCTTTGTTTCTACTCCTTTCGTGCTATGACTTGATTCCAATTGGTATTTGGTGATCCAAATTGGTATCTAATCTTTTTCCCTCTTTTGTTTGTAGATGGTTAACATATGTTTCAACGACTTCAGGCCCGTAGCTCCCGTCAATGAGCCAGCTGAGGAGTCCGCAGCAAGAGGCCGCGATCGAGGCAGGGGTAGTGGAAGAGGAAGGGGCAGAGGTCGAGAAAGGGTAACACCTGCCAAGGGTGAAGCTCCAGTTGAGAATGCTCCAAGAGAAGACGCTCTTTCTGCATCTTACGAAGAGGTAGAGGAGAATGTGGAGGTCAAAGACAAGGAGGATGATGGACTAGAGGGGGATGCACATGAAGAGGCTACAGGTATTCCTCTCTTAGACCCAATGTTAGCTCAACAGATCATGTCTTTTCAGATAGGATTGGTCGGCCTCGGAGTCCTTCCCACATTGCAAGCGACCCGACCTCTTGTCAATCCCACAATTGTTGCTACTATTCCCAGGGTAAGTGGAGCATTAGGCACTGATGCCTTTTTTCGTCCCCTATTCGGTCCTGTGATTACATGTAATAAGCTTGAGATACTGACTATGTTTCTGAAGCTAAAGCCGCATGTGTTCCATGGTTCTGAGAGTGAGGACGCCTATGAGTTTATTTTGGATTGCTATGACAGGCTTCACAAGTTAGGTATTGTACACCAACATGGGGTAGAGTTCCTGACCTACCAACTTCACGGTGAGGCTAGACAGTGGTGGATGGCCTATGTGTAATGCAAATCGTCAGTTTTACCCCCTACTCACTTGGACACACTTTCAAGCTAAGTTCCATGCCTTGTCTAGATATGCTACACAATTGATGACTACAGAGGAGGAGATTATTCGTTTATTTGTCAAGGGATTAAACCCCAAATTACAGGTATTGTCTGTTCACATGACTTCTATAGAAAAAAGTTTTAATGAGGTGACAGACTTTGTGAAGAAAGTAAAAGGAATTTGACGTGATGGGCAAGCCAAAGCTCTATCTAAGAAGCCCAAGAGCACACGTAACTTCCATGATTCCTACTCTAGAGGTGCAGGTAGGCCGACATTTGCAGCCAGAGCAATTCAGTCAGCCTTGCCCGCTTCTACAGGTGGTTACTTGGGAACTCCACAATAGAGTTTTGTTCAGGATAGCTAGGGAACCGTGCCTTTGGCTGTTAGCATGCCGTCTTTTGATCATATTTGCTATAATTGTGGAGAACCAGGGCATATGAGGAAATATTCTCCCAATCCACGCATGTTTGACCCTGCACAACAACAGACTAGAGCAGTGGTACCCGCGGGCAATGATAATAAATGCAGGGACGTCTGTAAGGTTGGCGAGGAGGGAATCAACGAAGCCGTGGAGGCCGGGGAAATGGTAATGCAGGTAGAGGAGCAGTGCATCCAGGTAAAAAGGTTGCCTGTCAAGATGACACAGCTCAATTTTATGCCTGCTTGGGCAAGACCGAGGCTGAGGCATCTGGTGTGTAGTGATTGCAAGTACTATTCTTGTATGTCATCAGATGGCTACTATTTTGTTTGATCCGGGTTCTACCTACTCACATGTGTTCGTTCATTTTGCCTTGGGATTTGATGCGATTTGTTACACTTGATTCCCCCATGCATGTTTCTACTCTAGTTGGAGAGTCTGTCATAGTCAACCATGTATATCATGTTTGTCCTATTATGTTTATGGGTTTTCAGACTTGGGTTGATTTGGTTATTTTGGATATGGCTGATTTTGATATAATCTTAGGCATGACTTAGTTGTCCCCATATTATGATGTACTTAATTGTAATACCAAGTCTTTGACTTTAGAGATTCCAAGTAGGGAAAAGTTTGAGTGGGAAGTGGTGTACAAGCCTAATCCAGCTAAGGTAATATCTTTCATCCGAGCCAGGAAATTGGCGGGGCAATGGTGTTTGGCGTATTTGGCTCATATTTGGGATGTTGATGTTGAGTCTCCCCCTATTGAGTTTATTCGTGTATTGTCTGAATTCAAGGAAGTGTTTCGTAATGATTTGCCTGGTATGACTCCGGATAGGGATATAGATTTTTGCATTGACTTGGAACCTGGTACTCGCCCCATCTGCATTCTTCCTTACTGAATGGCCTCGGTAGAATTGATAGAGCATAAAGCTCAAATCCAAGATCTATTGGATAAAGGTTTCATCCGCCCTAGTGCTTCCCTATGAGGTGCTCCTGTCTTGTTTGTTAAGTAAAAGGATCGCAGTATGAGGACGTCCATAGACTACCGGACAGTTGAATAGGGTCACCATTCGGAATAAGTATATGTTCCCTCGGATAGATGATCTATTTGACCAATTGCAGGGTGCATCAGTTTTCTATAAAATTGATCTAAGTCCTGGGTACCATCAATTAAAATTAGGCCCAAGGATGTACCAAAATTGACATTCAGGACCTGCTATGGGCACTATGGGTTATTAGTGATGTCGTTTGGGTTGACCAATGCGCCTGCAACTTTCATGAATTTGATGAATGATGTGTTCAAACCCTTTCTCGAATCTTTTGTTAACGTCTTTATTGACGACATTTTGGCTTATTCAAAGAGTAAGGAAGAGCATACCGACCATCTTTTGATTGTTTTGGGTGTACTTGGGAGACATAAGTTATATGCCAAGTTTTCCAAGTGTGGGTTCTGGTTGACTTCAGTTGTCTTTTTGGGGTATGTGGTTTCAAGGGAAGGGGTAATGGTAGATCGCCAAAAGATCGAAGCAGTCAGTAATGGATCAGGCCTAGTTCTGTGACTGAAATTAGGAGTTTTGTCGGGCTCGCCAACTAGTATCATCGGTTTGTGAAGAATTTAGCTTCTATTGTCACGCATCTGACAAGGCTAACCGAGAAGGAGGTGCCTTCCGAATGGACTGAAAAATGTGAAGACAACTTTCAAAAACTCAAGACTTTTCTTACCACAACCCCTATTCTAGCACTGCCGGTGGAAGGTAAAGATTTCATTTTTTATTTTGATGCTTCACATTCGGGTTTGGGTGCTGTGTTGATGCAGGTTAAGAATGTCATAGCTTATGCATTGCGACAGTTGAAGGCGAATGAGAGAAATTACCCGACACATGATTTGGAGTTCACAGCGGTAGTATTTTCCCTCAAGATCTGGCGGCATTACCTCTATGGTGTCAAGTGTGAGGTATCTACTGACCACCATAGCCTACATCATGTATTCAATCAAAAGGACCTAAATCTGAGAAATCGATGGTGGATGGAGTTACTCAAGGATTATGATATGACCAACCAGTATCATCCAAGTAAGGCTAACATGGTGGTAGACGCATTAAGCCGGAAGCCGTAAGTATGGGTAGTCTAGCTTGTTTGAGTGTGTGTAAGCGGCTTGTGGCCAAAGAGATTCCAACCTTGGAGTGTAAGTTCATGCAGTTGGGCATCTCAGAGAAAGGTGGGGTGTTAGCCAACATTGAGGTTCGGCCCACATTCATTGAAGAGATCAAGGCCAAAAAGTGTGAGGATGAGAGTTTAAATGATCCAAGAAAGAAGACATCGTCTGGCAAGGCACAAGATGAAACTCTAGATACGGGTGACGTGCTCAATTTTAAAGGATGAATTTGTGTTCCCCGAGTGGACGACTTGATTCAAAAGATGTTGACAGAATCCCATGGTTCGCGGTATTCCATTCATCCGGGTGTGACAAAGATGTACCGAGATTTGAAACGACTTTATTGGTGGCCTGGCATGAAGAAATACATAGTTGAGTTTGTGGCTAAGTGCCACAACTGTCAACATGTAGACTATGAGCACCAAATGCCTACAGGTTTACTTTAGTGAATGCCAATTCCGGAATGGATGTGGGAAAGTATAGCTATGGATTTCGTGGTTGGTCTCCCCAGGACCTTGGGAAAGTTTGATTCCATTTGGGTGGTGGTTGATAGACTAACTAAGTCCGCCCACTTCATTCCAGTCAGAGTGGATTGTAATACGCAACAGTTGGCTAAGGTGTTTGTGAAGGAGATAGTGAGGTTTCATGGAGTGTCCCTTTCTATCATCTTGGACTATGGTACGCATTTCACTTCCAAGTTATGGAGAAAATTGCATGAGGAGTTCGGCACTCACCTCACTTTTAGCACAGCCTTCCATCCGCAGAAGGATGGGCAGTCAGAGAGGACTATTCAAGTGTTAGAGGAGGGCATTCGTTATTGACTTTCGAGGACATTGGGATAAGTTCCTACCCTTGTATGAGTTATCCTATAATAAGCATTACAACTCCAGCATAGATATGGCCCCATTTGAGGCACTATGAGAGGGGATGTAGATCACCTATATGATGGTTTGAGGCTGGAGATGTGAACCATTTGGGAGTTTATTTGGTTAAAAATGCTTATGATAAGGTAAGAAGCATCCAAGCTAAGCTTGTAGCAGCCTAGAGTCGACAAAAGAAGTTTGAAGACCATAAGGTAAGAGAGCATTTTAGGACGGTGAACAAGTTCTTCTTAAAGTGTCACCCATAAAAGGGTTGATGAGATTCGACAAGAAAGGCAAGCTTAGTCCGCGATACATTGGACCATTTGAGATTCTTGACTGTGTAGGGCCAGTGGCTTATAGGTTGGCCTTACCTCTTAGCTTATCTGGAGTTCATCTAGTGTTTCGTGTGTCCGTGTTGAAGAAGTATCATGTGCACGGGGATTAAATCATAAAATGGGACTCATTTTTGTTAGATAAAGACCTTCAGTATATGGAAGAACCAATTGCAATTCTTGATCGCGACGTTCGGAAGCTGAGGACCAAGGAGATGCAGCCTGTGAAAGTTCAATGGAAGCATCATCCGATTGAGAAAGCTACTTGGGAAACCGAGAAGGGCATGCAAGACAAGTATCCCAATTGTTCAAGGATTCATGTACTACTCTACTCTAACTTTAGTAAGTTTTTCCTAGTTTATCACTTGGGGATAAGTGATCGGTAAATTAGTATCTATTATAACGACATGTTCCTATCGTTATGAAAAAGCCAATGGGGAAAGAATTTGGGCTAGAAAACTTTTGAGTAGTGACTTGGGAATTCCTAGCCTAGTCCAGATTTGGAGAAAATCGAAGTCAGGTGTTGTCTAGGGTAATCTGGTAATGTATGAAAGAGTTAATTATGAATTTGATCAGATGAGTGGATAGCCAAGATGTTAGGGAGTCCGTATAGCTTTATGGAATCAAATTCGGGCAAGTAGAACTCTCGAAATTGATCTTAGGGTGAATGGGTAGTTTTTGAACATCAAGGGTTGAAGGTGTGTTGTGAAATGGGAATTTGGAACTCAAGTTCTGACTTTCTATCTCTGTGCAAGACGCTGGGAAGGGATTAATACTGCCAGGGCAGGGGAGTTGTGGCGGGACAGTCGTGACTTAAATCGGGTAAAAACCCAAAAAATATTATTTTCTACAAACCTTAATTCTTGAGAGCTAAGAGACGACCCAAGGCAAGTTCTTGACAGTTTCCACCCCTTCTAGCGCTAAAGGTAAGATTATTACTCCCCTAATCCATTTTTCGATCCGTAGAACTGAGATTATTGGGTAATTATCATTGGGGGAGGGTTTTGACCTAAAGTTAATGGTGGGAAAAGCCCTAATTGAACATTAGGATCTTGGGTATTGGCATGGATAGATAGATTGATTATTATCCGAGTAAATTAAGTCTTGTTTATTAATCCTTTCGTTAATTGATTGTTTTTAGACCAACAACAAATTGAAAGAATCTGGAAAGGAAAGGCTCAAGTGTCTTAGGAGGATTCAAGCTTGGTTTCGAGGTACGTGATGGTTTGATTTCCTGTTTGTGTGATATACGCCGATTAATTTCTTCATTGTATACATGCATGTATCTTAATAGAAAAATGCCAACCAAATCCAATGAAAATGAGTATGTATGAACGATTCCATTCCATGAACCTAATACTTCATTCTATGACTATAAGTAATGTTCATTATGAGTGTTATTGTGATTGTGGTTGTGCTGATTAGATCGGGTGTCACGTTCTGACACATATATTGGATCGGGTGTCACGTTCTGACACATATATTTGATCAGGTGTCACGTTCCGACACATATATTGGATCGGGTGTTACGTTCCGATACATATATTGGATAGGGTATCACGTTCCGATACACTAACAATTTCGGTGTAGGTTCCATGAAAGGACCATTGTGATTATTGAATTCATGTCTATTGTCGTTGATATTGGAAACTGTATGTTTTTCTTGAAATGACAACTGATCTATGTATGTTGTATATGTGTATTTACTATGTTGTGATTGTTTGCCTATGTTTCGCTTACCGGAATAGCCGCATGATCCTACCAGTACACTTTGGTTTGTGTATTGATACTGACTGGCTCTTTGTTGAGTAAAGGGCATATGCAGGCAGCTAATGATATACCTCAGATAGTAGATCAGTGATCGGGACCAGATTCAAGGGTTCAAGGGTGAACTAGTTCTTTCAGGCTACCATGGGTCCTCTATTGTTTAGTCCATTCCTTTAGGACTCAGACTTTCTAATTAGATTTACTCGTATGTTAGTTTTGGGTTTGTACCCATTCTCTTAGACTTGTTGGTTAGTACTTTTGGTACAATGACTTTTAGTTCTAGGGGTTAGCTTCCGCAATAGTTTGTTAGTTGTTAGTTGAACTTCCGGAGTTTATGTGAACTCCGTATTTCTTTAATCATTTAAACCTTCTTCCGTATCTTTAAATGCATAGTTTTTCGTTAAATTGCTTAGTTGGGGTGTAGTAGTGGTTCTCCTACCGGAGAGTTAGTGTGGGTGCCAATCACGATGGTTTGGGTTGTGACAAAACTCACCCAAATCTATAATCCACTTTCTAAATTTTGATGCCAACTAATATGTCAAGTCTCATATTTCCTAAATTTCCAACCTGGGATTAAGTCTTAAATCTTCCAAATAACATAATTTAATGATATTCGTATAATACAATACATCAAATATTTAATTACATATCTCAATATATCAAACCTAGATTTATTATATGATACCAAAATTACAATATTAAAAATTGAAGCCACTAGTTGGGAAACCAGTGGGTGGCTAGCAGAACCATGAACTCAATTTAGTTGACATATAGAATCAAATTGATTAAAAATCATAAGCAGAACATTAGTTGCTTGTCATTAATGGTTGTCTCAACTTTCCAATTAGTATGCACTTTTAATTCTTCAACCAATCAGTACCTTCTCAACACTAACTCTAATCAATCAACATATACATACACTTAATACACTAAGAAGAATCAAAGTAAGACAGTCACCTAAAGCACGAGTGACTTTCCTTCGTTCAACGTCTTTCCCTCTTTATTATTTTCTAAATAAAATAATTATGTACTAAAATATGACAAATCCTACTAACCTGTTTTAATAAACATGGGCCAAGTTGTATAAGATATTAAATAAATTATGGATTTGACCCCTTAACCGCCAACTAAATTAAATACTTAATATTCGTCAACTAAATAACCATAGTTACACAAATAGTTCAGATTTTCATATAACGTTACGGGAAGTGCTAAAATAGTTCTAGAGCTCATAATGATCTAACGGGTCGTTACATAAGATACAATTTTTAGGCATCATTCATCCTCAAACAATCAAAAGAAGGTGAGGGTAAGAAAAGGTACCAGAATCGATAAAAAAGTGTGGATATCTTCTATGCATATCAACCTCAGTCTCTGAAGTGGACTCCTCAATTAGACGATTTTTCAACTTGCCTTTCGCAAATGCAACTCTTTTGACTTTAACTTGCAGACCTCCTTATCGAGAATAGCTAAAAGATCCTCCTCATAAGAAAGATTCTCATCATGCAGGACCAAATCGAAAGGGATAATGTAGTTTCCATCACCATGATATTTATTTAACATAGACACATGAAACACCAAGTGTACACCTGATAACCCTAGTTTAAAGCCAATTCATAGGTCACCTCTCACGCACGATTAAGACCTTCAAACGGCCCAATATACCTTGGACTAGACTTACCGCATTACCAAACCTCATCACACCCTTCATGGATGAACCCTTCAGCAACACTTGCTCTCCCTCATTAAACTCCAAGTCCCTCACCTTTGATCTGCATACTCTTTCTTCCTACTCTAAGCTTCTATATGCTTCTCCTGAATAAATTTCACCTTCTCTAACGATTCCCACAAAAGATCAGTACTCTAGGGTCTCACCTCAAAACGCTGCCCTAATCTCACATCTATCCCCATATCGCTCTTCCTTTTCCACCGAAACTCTGTCCTAATCTCGGCAAAGGTACTTTTCCATCGCAGCTCTGCCCTAAACTCGAGGTAGGTATCTTCTTCCTTGTGTCGTCCTGCTCTGCTCGAGATAGAATTTCAGGTGCGCTTCTTTTCCGGTCTGGTTACTCTTTTCTTTCATATTTTTTATTGGTGGCATTTTTTTCTTGTTTTATTCAAGTTACTTTTCTTCCATTAGCTCTGCCCTAAATTAATGGCATTTTAAAATTGGTTAAAGGCATTTAAACAGAATGTTAAGGACCAGTTTCAGTTTTCGTATATATGATTTCTTATTTTATGTTGACATCCATGGTATAAATAGATTGTGGGACTTTGAAGCCAAAAAATACATATTTAATATTTTGCTAGTGAAAGTGTAGTTTTCTATAGAGATAAGTCCAAGCTAGTAGATGCCTGGATATATTTAAAAAATCAGTGATTTACTTGTAGTGTTGACAGAGTACTAGTTGTTTTATGTAAACAACTATTTTTCTCATCAAAACTCTTAGACTCATCACTTAGGTGTTCAGTTCCATTGCCTTTTTCTCAACATGTTTATATGGAGTTGAACCCTATTCTTTACATGTTATATGACTTAATTTGAATTTGTATTACGTGTTTGGAAATTTATTATTGAATCAATTGAATAGGTGTAGAGACTAAATAGTCTTCGGATGATTCCGAAGTCGAAACGGCCTTATTTCGAAACCAAAATTTCAGAAGGGAAAATGAATTATCAATTAACCAAAAGGTACAAAGTGTTGTATTCTCAGCAACAAATAAATTCTATTGACGACTCACCTAAACAACAATTTATTAATTCGTCGGGCAAATTCCTATGACATAAAAAAATTATTTCCTTCTCAGTCGTTCTATGCCAACTTCCAATTTTTTTTGTTAATTTTTAGTGTTGTCAACCAACACAACAAAGTACTGTTTTTAGTCATTCTGTGATTCTTCTATTTGATAGTCGTGCAAAATCTCACGTCTCACCTGAATATATAAGATCTTCAGTTCATGTCCTCCATTTTTCTGTCACCTACAACTGAAATCCTATTGTTTGCAACAACTACGCTCTTATATGTAAGAAGAGCACTCAAAAAGATCAAAGCGATTAGACATGTATTCTTTACCTGTTCGGCAATTATTCTTTCATTGGACGTCATATCAATGTTTGTCTGTTACATGAAACAAAAAAATTCTCTCATTACAAAGAAAGACATATATTCTGCCTATCATATAATATTTATACTTGTTATAGTACATTAAAGTAACTACTTCATAACAATACCTCTCATACATTTTGTTGGAATGACTAATCACAATAGATCGAGATCATTAATCCCATAAGTATATTTAGGATACATAGCTAGGATTATCCATTACAAAATATCTTGACAGCTTTTGGTTTGATGTTATTAACTTTTAAGCATGCTATATGTGGCTGTTTTGCTACTCGTAAAAGGTTATCTCAAATTATATGTTTGATTATAGTGCTTCTTCTTTGCTCCTCTTGCCTGATCACTTTATAATTCCTGATTGCAATATATAATACATAGTTGCTTCTATATATACCAAACACTTCTATTTTACCATTTTTACCTTTGAATGAATCATTGTCGAGTTAATTTCTTCATTCCAATGTAGTGTTTTCCTTAGAGTTCGCATCCATCTAAGTAGACTGGTCCATATGCCTGACGAACACTCTAAAAGAAGCATTATAAAGGTTACATGTAGCTCCATTGGTTCCATTAAACAATACAAAACTCTTGACCTGTATACATTCTTTGTCGAGATGATTTTATGACTTTTCGAAAGTTGTTTTTTTTCCCGATTTGGTTACTCTTGTTCTTCTGCTATCTTGTCTAGTTGAATTATTTTAGTTGTTGATTCTCCTTTATTTGAAATAACACCTCAATGAATGATGTTTATTTCATTATGTAAGTCGTGGAAGCACAATCTCTATGTTGAACATTTTATTATGACCTTGTTTTGACAGGATGTTAGTAGATGCAATTAGATTATAAGTTACTTCAACAATGCCCCTCTTCTCGAATAGGAGGGGACCTTATACAAAAGTAGATTATTTAGTGGCCATACACTACATCCGTCTTTGTATCACGATGAGAAACTTGAGCCATCATTATTTTCCTACTAACAAATTTCGTTAACATTAGAATCTGGTCCTGCCAGATTATTGGAACATTATCTTTTCTAATTAATTTTTCTTATATTCTTGCAGATTTGTTGATGTTTATGGATAACATTTGATGAAATTTAGAATCCTTTTGAGGTGAACAATTTTATTATTCAAGTGTAAAATTTACATATATGTTTTTTGGTAAGCAAATAATTGTACTTACCTATCAGGAAAACCACATTAAACACAAGGTTGTTCCAAGCTTGGGCAAACTACCCCAAACATTGCAGGTAGACCTATTTTCATAATAGTTCATACATGACTAGAGGTTAAAATATAAAGAACTAGTATATAGAAGTTTGAATCTTCACTTGGATATCTCTCAAGGTGTCGCATATTTCTAGATAATTTCTTCTGCATATTACCTCAGAAAAGAGTTCTTGTGAAAATGAATTTGATTAACTGTCGGTCAATTCTTGCCATCTTTTGGAAATAACCTCATTTTTTTCTCTAACCAAATGTAATATACTTCAACAACTAAGTACATTCTATAGATATTTGCAATAATTGAATGACCTCTTGCATTTACCACAACCCATTGAATTTCCTCTGTCCATTTTGTTACAACTCTGTTCTGTTCATTCAAGTTGAATATTTCCGCCAGATAATAGCAGAGTATTTGCAATGAAATAGTAGGTAATCAAGTGTTCCTGGATGGTCTAAACAGAGTAAGCTTGACATATCTTTGATATCAGTCCACTTTGCAATCCTGTCTTTAGTATGTAGTCTTCCATTTAGAGCCAAGAACAAAATGAGTATTCATGTAGGAGCACCATAATTCTCACACAAGCCTTCTCCATGAACATTTAGGGTAGACACCTCTAATCTGCAGATACATCTTATGTGTAGCAAACTATCCATTTGCATAATATCAGGTTCTGTAGGCCTATTTGTGCTATATACTTTGCAGTTTAAGGGTTTTTTTCACAAGACAAGATGCTTATGTTGGTGTATATTATTATACCAATCATTATTTAACGCCATCTCAAAAATTTGTACTTGCAGATTTTGAATATTGAAGTTACAAGTAAAGATGCAAGTTTAGAAGATGCACAAACTCATTATTATTTTGCTATGAATGTTATGGAATACGTAATATTATAGTCTAGCTACGATGTTAGCTAAGTTTTTTCTTAGCTATATATATTATCTCTTTGTATTAAGATTTTCAGTAGTAATTCAATATTTATTTATTGTTTTTTTTTGTGATATCGAGCTCTAGAACAATTGGTGGTTAGTTAGAGATCAGAATTATTGTTCTTCTCTAATGGTCAATCAAGGACTAGAAATGTTCCTCTCTGAAGGATATATACGCCCAGAAACATTACTCGTCTCTAAATGATATCTAAGACCACACTGTTTTCGTCTCTAAAGAGTAAAGGACCAGGTTGTTGCTAGTTGCTAAAGATTATTAACGACTAGAAAGTAAAATTTTTAATTAAAATAAATTTTCTATTTGAGACCAGAAATGTCGTCTTTAAAAGCATGTAACAACCAACGTTTTCCCTCGTCCCAAAATACATATAACGACCAGCTAATGAAACCCGTCGTAGTTAACCTTTGGCGAAGACGACTATTAAGACGGGTGGCCACAAGCCTTTTCCCTTCGCAATAGATCATTTGGGACCAGATTCGGACATTTAGGGACAAGATTTCCCTTTCTTAAGGACTGTTTTTCTTGTAGTGATCTTATCTCAGATTCCATATGTTGGGCATTGCAGCAATAGTGTCTTAAATATCAGCCACAACTCATGGATTGCCTCACCTTCCAATTGCTTGAAATTTAAGATGCTATCCCTAAGAATCATAATTTTTGAAGGAGGGTGGTCCACTTGATTACTGTTGCTACAAGACATGCTTATTTCCTCTATTTTAGCAAGAAACACGAAAACCAAAACTAAAAGTAAGTACATTCAACTATGACTAAAATAAAAAAAATTCAACTTCACCAAAAGAATCTCAAACAACACCAATCCTCGAAAGCGGCGCCATTTTGATTAACGTTTCAAGGACACTTCATCCAATTCTAAGTGTCAACGATCGCTAGTCAGTATAAAACCCAACTAAATGAGTTGGGGTCGAATCTTACAGGGAGCGGTATGTGTTTAAGATTCGATTAACAAGTATAAACATGATAAAATTAGTCATAGGAATAAAAATTATCGAATAAAGGCATCATTCAAATTAGGGGGTGACACGAATGTCAAATGGGGGGTTTTGATTTGAAATTATCAACTACAAACAGTGGTAAACAATACGAAACAACAATAATGAGACGGGTTTTTGGGATGTCATTCAATTATAGGCTAATATAGATAAATGGGTACTTGCAACTATTAGAAAATAGCTAGCTATTAGTGAATAAGATAAGCTATAGAGGAGAAAAAATTGCTCTCGAACAATTTACCCCGAATCAAGTTGATTTCTCTCGAACATCTACAAACGTGCAAATTAAGAACAACCCACACCTTAGTCCATTCACTCTCTCGAGCTAAATGTGTGGAAAAGGGTTTAGGATTCACTCTCTCGAGGTGAACCCAGGTCAACCCAATACCCACTGATCATCAATCAAAAACCTTAGTTCTAAAAGCTATCTCTGGAGTAAGTCAAGAACACAAAGGTAGAACTGTTTTTGCAACTACAATTCTTAAATTAAACCACAATAAATGATTGAACTCACTTCTAAATAACATTTAAACTAATAGTTAGCAACACCCATAAGTTTAATCAACCCATAATCACACCCTAAGAATTGGGGTTTTAACTAGACATTATAAAAAGAGAAAACAATTACCAAATTGATTATCCATCAACTGGGTAAGTGTAGATTCATCCTTACAATGCTCCAATTCGAAGAATCTCAAAGACCCACTTCCAATTTCTCAAAAGTGAAAACCTTCAATTCTTGAAAGCTTAGGAAAAACTAGAGAAAACTGTCTCCCGAGCTAAAAACGTAATAAAAACTGAAAATGTATGATATCAGATTTTTAAACTAAATGTTCAAAAATGTATTAATAGTTGCCAAAAATGAGCTGCGAAGAGTCACTCGACGAAGTAAGTCGGGCACACCGAACCACTTGGTGAGCCACCATTTGGTCACTTCAATGCCCCTTCTGCCTTGGCATTCAACATCTTTAAGGTCTGTAACTTTGGGTAATCTAATATTGCATTGCGGAACCACTCGGTGATCCACCGACTGCTCCTTTCGCTCGCCAACTTGTTTCTTTCCTTTAGGGCTTTGCACACTGGAACTTTAGGCGGTCAAGTAGCCATTCAGCGATTCGCCAAGTGGACTTGGCGATCACCAGGCTTGCCTTTCTTCATTCTTTGAGCTCGCTTTGTTACTTTTGCAAATTAGTGTCCTTGCTTTGTTCCTCAATCCATATGCCTTGAAATCAAAGGGTTTACATCAGTTATTGGCACAAAATAAGCATTTGAGGACACTAAATCTATATAAATAAAACCCTAAATGAATCCAATTCTCCGACTCATCACCTCCAGTTCGTCATTCCCCTTGCCTTATAATCTTGATAGGTGGTCAGCCACCTGATTTTCACAACATCTTCTATCTTTGACTTCAAAGTCAAATTCTTGCAACAATAGCACCCACCTTATTAATCTTGTCTTGGCATCCTTTTTTGCCATCAAATAACGTAGAGCAACATGATCAGTGTGAACAACCACTTTAGTGCCTAGAAAGTATGCCTGAAATTTCTCAAATGCCTATACTACCGCAAGTATTTCTTGCTCCATTACTATATAGTTACGTTGAGAACCATTCAGAGTTTTGCTTGTGTAGTAAATTAGAAGAAATAGTTTGTTGCGTTTTTTTCCCAACACGACACCTGATGTCCTACCACTTGCATCACACATCACTTCGAAGGGTGTTGACCAATCAGGACTAATGATAACCGGGGTGGAGATCAATTTCTCTTTCAAACACTTGAAGGCTACCAAACATGCAACATCAAAGTTGAATTTCACCTCCTACTCCAAAAGTTTGCTCAAGGGATGTGCAATTTTTGAGAAGTCTTTGATGAACCTCCGGTAAATGCCAGCATGCCCCAAGAAACTATGAAAACCCTTCACCGAGATTGGTGGTCGTAACTTCTCAATCACTTCAATATTTTCCTTATCAACCTCTAGCCCTTTTTGTGAAACTTTGTGAGCAAGAACTATACCTTCCCTAACCATGAAGTGCATTTTTCCCAATTTAGGACCAATTTTTTCTCCACAAATATTTGAAGGACCTACCCCTGGTGTGCTAAAAATGCCTCAAAAGTTTCGCCCATAACTGAGAAGTCATCCATGAATACCTCCATTGAATTTTCTACCCTATTAGCGATAATAGATAGCATCCAAAATTGTAACGTTGCCAAAATATTACACAACTCGAACGACATCTTTTTGAAAGCAAAAGTTCCATATGGGCAGGTGAAAATGGGTTTCTCTTGGTCTTCCAGAGCAATAGAGATTTGATTATAACTGAAGTACCCATCCAAAGAGAAATACCATCCTCTTTTTGACAGTCGATCAAACATTTGATCCATAAAAGGCATGGGAAAGTGATCTTTATTGGTCCACGAGTTTTTTTTCCGGTAATCCATGCATACTCACCATCTGGTTAACGGTCTCATAGACACAAGCTCCCTTTTTTTATTTGGGACTACTATAATGCCTCTCTTTTTCGGTACACATTGTACCAGACTTACCCACTTGCTATCCGTAATAAGATAGATCACACTTGCATCTAACCACTTGATTATCTCTTTTTTACCACCTTTTGCATCAGTGTGTTCAATCTCCGCTGATGTTCAACACTCGATTTACATTCACTATCAAGCTGAATCTTGTGAGTGCAAATGCTGGGAGGAATGCCCACTATGTCAGCAATAATCCATCCTATAGTTTTGATATATATTTTGAACACCTAAAGAAGCAACTTTACTTGCCATTCAAACAAATTAGCTTCTATGATTACGGGTAAGGTGTTATTCGCTCCCAAGAATGCATATTAGAGATGGGAAGGAAGCACTTTCAACTCAAGCTTCGGTGGTTCCTCTGTTGATGGCTTTTCTGAAGGACTTTCTCAAATTTTTAGATCAATGTCCAGCTTCAATGGAGTCTTTGAATATTCCCCCAAACCCGAAAGGGAAGCTACTACCTCATCGTAACCTTGGACTTCGAACTCATCATAGTTAGCAAGCACAAACTTAAGTGGTTCGCTCATACACATTCAATGGCTCACACACTAACACCCACTTCATCAATAACACCAATAGTCGAGACCACATGAATATCGCTTGGATATTTCATTGACCTACACACATTAAAGGTGACTTCATCTTCGTTCACCCAGAACTTCAATTCCCCACTTTCAACATCCACCAACGCTCTCCCAGTTGCCAATAATGGGAATTTCAACATCAATCTCGCAATCTAGAATGACAAAATCAGCCGGAAAAATGAATCGGTCAACCTTTACCAAGATGTCATAAAGTATCCCCACGGGGTGTTTAATTGATCGGTCTTCCATCAAGAGTCTCATTGTTATCGATTTTGGTTCACCCAACCTAAGTTGTATATAGATAGAATGCATATGGCATTAGGTTGATGCTTGCTCCTAAATCACATAGGGACTTCGTAAATTGGAGCATGCCGATGGTGCAAGGGATGGTGAAAGCTTCGGGATCTTCTTTCTTATTTATCATCTCATCGGTCATAATTGTACTACAACTATGAGAAACTTTGAGTGCTTCGAAGTCCAAGCTTCTTTTTTTGTGACTAACTCTTTCATAAACTTTGCATAACCCGACATCTCAAACAATGCCTCCACTAGAGGGAGACTAATCGATAATGTCTTGAATACTGATAAGAACTTCTTAAAATTCTCATCCTTGTTCTTCTTCTTGAGACATTGGGGAAATAGAAGAGGTATTTTGGGGAGAGGTTGCACTACTTTTAAGACTGGATTGCTTTTTTCCTCATCTTTTTGTGTCCCTTTGGCAATGCTTTGTTGGCTGAGTGTTTCTTCTTCCTCAATACCTTTATCTTTTTCATGAGCTTGAGCTTCATCATTGCCTTTCATAACACCTACCGCCACCTTTCCGCTTTATGTAACCACAACCAAATCTCTATCACCATCCTCCACCAGAGTTGTTATGCGTGTGATGTCACTGTCCCACATTACTTTTGGTCCCAATTATGCCAAAAGTTTGCTCAACCGACCCTCAAGTAGCTTGATTGCATCAGCAGGAGAATTCACTCTATTGTTCAATGATGAGAAGTCGACTTTCATCCATTTTATTAATTCATCCAAGCCTTCAACTTTATCAAGGATGCGAGATAACAAATCATCCACTCGAATACTACTTGTACTCCCCATTGACTTTGGGATCTCACTCAATTGTGTGTGGTCCTCTTTATGAGCATCCTCTCTTTTCCAAGGATCACTTTGCTCAGCCCATTCTTGATAGTATTTTCTCCGCTCTTCTTCATTGTGAGAGTTCCAACCTTGATTCCCACTCCGCTACAAGTAACGTGGGTGGAAACCCTCCTCAAATGTGTGAAAGTTCCAACCTTGATTCTCCCCCGGGTTTGAATAGCCCGAGAAAGAACCCTACTTAACTCTAACCACTCCCTTTTCTCCTTTGTGCTTACTCACATTTTCTAACACTTGCCTTTGTAGCATCTCTATTTGGATAGCATCTTCTTGATGTTCTCATCCCTTTCTCTCTCTTTATCAATTTGTTCTTGTGTAAATTCTGAAGCAAAACGAGAAAACTTGATCTTCTTGAGTATACCAAGCTTGGTTTATTTTTGTCATGTGGTCAAGAAGAAACGAAGCTACCTCAAATGATAGCAACATTATTCCACCTCAAATCAATTGATCAGCTACTTCTTTATTTATCGAGTCAAGAATTCGATAGAAGTACTGTAGCAACACATTGTTTGGAAGCCCGTGAGTTGGGCATTGGTGTAGTAGCTTCTTAAACCTCATCCATGTTTCCTGAATTGGTTTACCTTCCAATCGCTCGAACCCTTGGATGTTGTCTCTTAGTTTTATCATCCTCGATAGGGTAAAGAACCTCACATTGAATGTCGTATTTAGCTCTTCCCATGATGTGATAGAGTTCTTTTGTAACTCAGCCAACCATTTACTTACTTCACCCGTCAGAGAGAAAGGGAATAATCTGAGACGAACTGATTCTTGTGATACATTCTTATAGGAGAACGGGCCACAAACATCTATAAAATTCTGCCTATGCTCATGTGGGTCTTAATGAGTCATCCCTCCGTAGACTCCCTTCATTCGAAAGAGATGAAGAGTTGTATTGGTACCATGGAATGTAGCATTATCTTCAGTTGGATGAGGCTGGATTGCACCAATTCTACCCAATTGGACTGGCATGTGCACATAATTAAGATCTTCAATATCACCTAGGTGACCCATCTGATCACCATTACTCTCTATCTCACTCATTTCTTTGTTTGCTCAACACAACTAACACTAACACAAAAATAAATCAAGTCGAATCCACACCAGCCAGCAAACTCAGGAATCAAACTTTGATAAGCTAATCCTAAATAACACCACTCCCCGGCAGTGGATCCATTATGATTTAACATTTCAAGCACACCTCATTCAATTCTAGGTGTTCAACGATCGTAAATCAATATAAAACCCAACTAAATGATTTAGGGTCGATCCCATATCGAGTAGTTCTATTGTGAATTCGAATATGTAGTTATAACGGTGACTTTTGCAGCTGAAGGAATAACAATTTTAGGAAACTATCAACCAAACTTGAAGAAGTGATGAGTCCACATTTTGGACTCATTTAGTGATTTATTTGGATAGATTTAGTGTCCTCAAATGCTTATCTTGTGCCAATAACAGATGTAAAATCCTTGATTTCCAGGTATTTGGGTTTAGGAACAAAGCTTGGACACTAATGGGCAAAAAGGAACAAGGCAGCTGAAAGAACGAAGAAAAGAAAGATTGTTGATCGCCTAATCCATTGGATGAGTCGCCGAGTGGCTAGTACCTCACCTAAAGTTCTATTGTGCCAAGCCCTGAAGGAGAAAATAAAGTTGGCGAGAGAAATGAGCAGTCGGTATGTCGCCGAACAGTTCCGCAATGTAGTGATTGGATCACTCAAAGTTACAGAACTTGAAGATGCTGAAGGCCAAAGCGAAAAGGCCATGGAATTGACCAAAGGGCAAATCAACAAGTTGATCGGCGATCCCGACGTACTGCGTCGAATGGTCCTTCGCAGCATATTTTGGGCGACTATAAATATATTTTTGAATATTTAGTTTACTATCAATTTTCATAATATTGAATTTTTAGAGTTTCAGTTTGAACTCTGAGTATTGAGACAAAACTTTTCCTTAGCTTTGAAGAATTGAAGTTTTCCATTTTTGAGAAATTGAAGTGGGTCTTTGAGATTCTTCAATTTGGACCGTTGTAAAGACAAAATTAATCTTACCCAGTTGATGGAAACACAATTTGGTAACGATTTCTATCTTTTTTTGATGTATAGCTAAAACCACAATTCTTGCGGTGTGATTATGTGATTATAGGTTGATTTAGCTTGTAGGTATTGCTAATTGTTTGTTTAAATGTTGTTTAAAAGTGTTTTCAATCAGTAATTATGGTTCAATTTAAAGGGTTGTAGTTGCAAATGCAACTCTACCTTCGTGTTTTTGGCTTGCTCAAAATAGAGGTTTTAAAACCTAGATTACTTAATTAATGGTCTGTAGGTATTGGGTTGTCTTGGGTTCAGCTCGAGAGAGTGAATCTTAAACCCTTTTCCATATATTCCGCTCGAGAGAGTGAATGGACTAAAGCATATGTTGTTCTTATTTGTTTGCGTGTTAGTGTTTGAGAGAAACCGACTTGATTCGAGGTAAATTGTTCGAGAGAAATTTTATCCGCACTAAAGTCTAGTTTATTCACTGATTTACAGCTATTTACTAATAGTTGCAATAACCTACATGTCTACCTTAGCCGATAATCCAATCACATCCCAAGAACCCGTCTCAATATTGTTATTTTAATGTTATTTGTTGTTGTTGTAGCTAATAGTTAAACCAAAATCCCCTATTATTTGACATTCGTGTCACCCCTAGTTTGAATTATGTTTTTATTCGATAATGTCTATTTCTATGATTGACTTGAGCATATTAGTACTTTCATATTGATTCTCAAACACGTACCACTCCCTGTGGGATTCGACCCCAACTCATTTAGTTGGGTTATATTACTGACTAACGATCATTGGCACTTAGAATTTGATGAAGTGTCATGATACATGAAATCAAAGTGGTGCCGCTGCTGTGGAGTGGTGTTGGTTAAGATTCTCTAGTTAAGTTGAATTTTGTTCTTGTTAGTTATAGTTGAACTTACTTATCTTTTAGTTTTGGTTTTCGTGTTTCTTGTTTAGCCCATGATAAAGGAGCATGTCTTGTAGAAACGGTGAGAAAATGGACCACTCTCCTTTGGGAATGATGATTCTTAGGGATAACATCCTAAGTTTCAGGCAAATGGACAGTTAGTCAATCCATGAGTTGTGGCAGAGATTGAAGTCACTTTTGTTGTAGTGCCCAACTCATGGAATGTCAAATAACATGCTACTAGACTGCTTCTATAGAGGTCTTGGTCTGGAAAATAGGGGAGTGGTTGACCGAATGTATCTGGGGGGTCTCGCACGACTACTCTATGCAATAGCAGCCCAACTCCTTGATCACATGGCCAAGACCAACAAGGAGATTGGGAAGAACCAGATTTTTGCCACACTATTGACTCAACTGGATCTAGTTGCCAAGAAGATCAAGGAATTGGAAGCACCGAACAAAAAATAACGACTGGTACATTCCCCCTCATGAGCGTATAAAGCCCAAGGTGTACGAGGGTGGACACATAGAAGAGATACTCTCACTCATTCTTCACAAAGTCGAAGAACATGACAAAGTGTTCTGATATTCTCACTCATTCTTCACATATTTCTTGCATTTTAATGGCATTTTAGTCATCGGATTTTTGTTCGAAGTTGGATTTCCTTGCTGCCTAGCAATTCAAAGAATCTATTAGGCTTCTAAGGTTGGTTTTCCGAACCCCGAATCTTTCTTCAACGATTGTCACTCATTTTCAATTGGTTTTGTCTTATTGTTGTGTGATGGGCCTCTCTGATCGTAATTGTGTATGTGTGTACCTTTTTTTAATTTAACTATCATGCCCGTAATGCTTATATTGTTGAATTTGTGAGTTTTTTGTGCTTTAAAATTGATTTATACTGTGGGGTTGTGCTTTCATATTATTGGGTCTAGTCGGGTGAAGTCTAGGTAACCTGGATTTGTGCTAAATGACGTATTTTGCCCAATGATAGAGCGGTGGATGTCATTCTTAAGGGAAAAAGTCTTCAAATGGCCAAATTTGGCCAAACCTGGAGAAGTCTGAGTATCTTGGAGGCATGGGTGTAATGGGTCTTAGCTTAATTGTAAGAGTGCATGTTTTGATTTTGTTTTTGGGGACTGCAGAATTGAATTTGCGAAGTTGGGTTGAAGGTAGGCAGGTTGGGTCGTTTGGCGAGCTGGATCGAGCTCACCGAACCACTGGGCAGTTCATTTTGGGCTTTATTTGGATAGATTTAGTGTCCTCAAATGCTTATCTTGTGTCAATAACTGCTGTAAAATCCTTGATTTCCACGTATTTGGATTTAGGAACAAAGCATGGACACTAATGGACAAAAAGGAACAAGGCAGCTCAAAGAACGAAGAAAAAAAAGTATGTTGATCCCCTAATCCATTGGGCGAGTCAGCGAGTGGCTATTACCTCGCTTAAAGTTCCAGTGTGCCAATCCTTGAAGGAGAAAATCAAGTTGGTGTGAGAAATGAGCAGTCGGTGTGTCGCCGAACGGTTCTGCGATGCTGTGATTGGATCGCCCAAAGTTACAGAACATGAGGATGATGAAGGCCAAAGAAAAAATGTAATGGAACTGACCAAAGGGGGGATCGCCTAGTTGATCGGTGATCCCGACTTACTCCGCCGAATGGTCCTTCGCATCATCTATTTGGCGACTATAAATACATTTTTGAATATTTAGTTTAGTATCAGTTTTCATAATATAGAATTTTTAGAATTTCAGTTTGAACTCTGAGTATTGAGACAAAACTTTTCCTTAGCTTTGAAGAATTGAAGTTTTCCATTTTTGAGAAATTGAAGTGGGTCTTTGAGATTCTTCAATTTGGACCTTTGTAAAGACGAAAATAATCTTACCCAGTTGATGGAAATATAATTTGGTAAGGATTTCTATCTTTTTATTATGTCTAGCTAAACCTCTAATTCTTGGGGTGTGATTATGTGATGATAGGTTAATTTTGCTCGTGGGTATTGATAAATGTTAGTTTAAATGTTGTTTAAAAGTGTTTTCAATCAGTAATTGTGGTTCAATTTAAAGGGTTGTAGTTGCAAATGCAACTCCACCTTCGTGTTTTTGGCTTGCTCGAGAGAGAGGTTTTAAAACCAAGATTATTGAATTGATGGTCTCTGGGTATTGGGTTGTCATGTGTTCAGCTCAAGAGAGTGAATCCTACACCCTTTTCCACACAATCAGCTGGACAGAGCGAATGGACTAAAGTGTAGGCTGTTTTTATTTGTATGCTTGTTGGTGTTTGAGAGAAACCGACTTGATTCGTAGTGAAATGTTTGAGAGAAAGTTTATCCCCACTAAAGTCTAGCTTATTCACTGATTTATAACTATTTACTAACAGTTGCAATAACCCACATGCCTACCTTTGCCTATAATCCAATCACATCCAAGAACACGTCTCGATATTGTTATTTTGGTGTTATTTGATGTTGTTGTAGCTGATAGTAAAACCAAAATCCCTTGTTATTTGACATTCGTGTTACACCTAATTTAAATTATATTTTTATTCGATAATGTCTATTCCTATGATTGACGTGATCATATTTGTACTTTATTATTGATTCTCAAACATGTAGCACTCCCTGTGGGATTCGACCCAACTCATTTAGTTGGGTAAGATGGACTTTAGGTAAGGCACTTTTCTCTCGAACAATTACCTTATTTCCACTGAGTTCTTTCGAACCTTAACGCACTCGATAAGAAGACCAACACACAATCTCATCAAATCTACTCTCTCGAGCTAGATACAAAGGATGAATCTTGAGTTTCAATTTCTCGAGCTAAAACCATCATGACCCACTAGTTATGGATGCCAAGTTATTACCTTAGTTCTACACTTCTATCTCAAGCAAGAATATAACCTTGAGCTATATTGAAATAAACATATAATATAGGGGTTAAACTACAGTAATAACTAAGAACCACTTCAAATTAACACCAAAAATCGATAATAACTAGCACCCATTAAGTGAAACACAACAATTGGTTACATTGTCAAACCCCCAAGATCGGGATTTTAGCAAATCATCGTAAAAGGAATAAATTCAATACCTAATACATGCTCCATGGCTGGGTATTTGAAAATCGATATTCTAAGATGAATAATATCCTCTCTATTACAATACCCAATTGAAAGTTCTTACTAAAATTGCTGAAAATCAAGAATAGAGGTGTTTTTGCTCTCTCTATTTCGTATCTCACATTTTCTGAATGCTTTCTCTCTCTTCCAAAAATCAATTTATAGTAATCTGAGGTGTGGCTTTTTGGTGATAATCGGTGAGGAAAGTCGGGATTCACTGACCATTCGGTGACTCGCCGATCGTCCTTTCCTCTCGCCTTCTTTCTTCACATTTTCCCTATTCAAACAATGTAATTTTAGGCGATCTAAATCGAGATCTCCATTCATTTCTGTGATGTGCCCTTTAGTCTTTTAGCTCGCCAATTTGAATTCACCTTGGTCTCAATCAGTATTTTCGGTAACATAGTCGTCCTTCGTCAATGCAGTCGGCAATTCGCTGATAGGTAATGCAGTACTCCTAAGTTCTTTTTATTTCAGGCTCAGTGTTCTATAAATTTAGGTGATCAGGAGCAATTTGACGATTCACCGAGTTCTCTTGGTGATCGTCAGGCTTGGTTTTCTCTCTCTTTTTCAGCTTGTATTGTCGTTTTTGCCTAATAGTGTCCTTGCTTTGTTCCTCAACCCATATACCTGAAATTCAAGGATTTTCATCAGTTCATGGCACAAATTGAGCATTGAGGACACTAAACCTATATAAACAAGGCCCTAAATGAGTCCAAATATCAGACTCATCATCACTCCACCCAGTCTTTCACATTTCCTTGTTGAACAAGTGTGTGGGTGATCCAGCATCGATTGTACCATTAGAAAGTATAGTTTTGAAGGACAGTCTCACTTATGAAGAGGTTCCAGTTGAAATCATTGATTGTCTAGTTCGAAGGTTGAGAAACAAAGAAGTCGCTTCAGCTAAGGTTTTGTGGAGGAGTAAGTCTGAAGACGGGGCAACTTAGGAAACAGAAGTAGCCATGAAGGCCAATTATCCTCATCTCTTTCCTCCTGATTCCATTCCAGCTTGAGGTAATAGTTACTCTCTAGTCTCTTAGTTTACTCTTGCATGAATTCAGCCTTAGTGTCTTGTTCCTTCAGTTATACATATATTTTCAGCGTATTTGTATGTTCTTGGAACTTAGTTCAGTCAAATTTCAGTTTCTAGTACCTAGTGGTAGGGATCACAACTCTTTTTCTCCATATTCAGTTAGTTAAGTCTTAATTCGAGGACGAATGTTCCCAAGGGGGAGATAATGTAACACCCCATATGCTAGAACTACCAAAGTGCAGAAAATCAGAAGTTGCAGGTTCTACCAATGGGGACCACCCATGGATCGTAGGCTGACCCACGGACCGTAATAAGGACCCGTGGTTCACCACCTGCAGCCCCTCCCCAGAAACCTAGAGAATTTCAGCCTAAGGCACGACCCACAGCCAGACCCATGGACCGTAGGTTAGGCTATGGGCCGTGGATTGTTACCCTCATCAAGCACTCCTAGACACTGAACAATGGTTAACCAGGACGGACTGCCAGTCCATCCATGGTCCATCGGTTAGGCTCGTCGTGGGCCTAACAACTTTTAAGTCAGGGGTTGTTTGGTCTTTTCCCTATGCATTGGACCCCTAAACTACATCATTTAATCCCTAAACTACGTAGTTTTGGTCAGTTTAAGCTTAGTAACTTAATTAGAATCTACCGTAAGAGATTCATTCACCAAAATTTAGCAAACTCCGAGCAAAAAAGGAGAAAGAATCGACCAAACCCATCTCCAAGAACGCAACAGGTTTTCTTCAGTTTCAGCCCAAAAATTAAAAAAATTCTCCATGAAATTCATCACCAGGTATGCGGGATTTCACTTGTGGGTTCCTTTCACCGATTAGGTCCCTAGAATTCAGTCAGATTCTTGATTTCCTTCATATTATCTAGACCTAGGGTTTCTTGAACGTCAGAAATTGTTGTGAATTATTTGTTAGAATATTCTTATTCAGATTTTCATGTTGTTGTAACGTTGTTGCTTAGTTCCTTGCATGACATTCAGAACCCTAGTTGTGTGTATTTGTTTAGTCCATGAATTACACTAGCTAGGATAGAAAAGCAAATATACATACCTCAGTTTTCAAATGTTTCACTAACAGTATTTAATGATGCATTTTCTGTTCACATGTCAGAATATTGAGTTATATAGTATATTTCATTTATGTTGTATTGTACAGATATTCAGTTGGGAGCAGACTTAATACCGAGTTAGACTAGGGTCAGTCACCCTCATAGTCCCAGAACTACGTTCCCCATTAGGTTTGTAAGTCCCCTCTGTGGGAATTAAATTTAGTGATCACGCCAGTCATGCCTTTATACCCTTTGCAAGGTATATTGGGTCATCTCGATTGGGCATATACATCGGACTCCACATTTAGCTCATATGGTTTTATGCGGTTATTAGCAGCTCCCACAATCAAATTCTAGTGCATTGGCTTGGTTCCCACTTATATTTCAGTATTTAGTTTCAACATGTTATGTACTTGGTCATTGCATTCAGTTTAGTTCACATTCAACATATCTCTGTATCTTTTATCATGTTCAGATTATATCATTGCTCAGTATGCCTTGTTCAGTTATATGTTTGTCCAGTTGTATCCTATCCAGCATGCTTACTACCTTTCAAGTACTAACGCATACTCTGCGCTACATCTTCTCGTGATGTAGGTTCAGGTACTCAGCATCCAAATAGCGCATAGATCTGCTCCCGATCTCCATTTCAGCAGTTTCACTGTTGAGTCCTCATAATTCGAGGATAACATACATTTTTCTATATCTAGTCTTCTCATTTTAGTTTTCAGTATTTGCTAGAATTAGCTGGGGGAATGTCCTAGCATCTCTAGTCTATTAGAGGCTTATTTCAGACATAGTATTAGATTTAGCTTCAGCTTTTGACTGGTTGTTCAGTGCCACTAACTCTTAGAATTTTATATATATTCAGACTAGTATTGGGTATTCCCCATCATTCAGTTATCTCACGATTTAGTTTCCGCATTAGTTTATCTTTTCATAGATTTGTTCAGTTTGCTTAAGATATGCCAGCTCAGAGTTAGCTTGGGGTCACTCGTGATCCTAGGTCCCGTGTTTACGTCTAGGGGTAGCCTCGGGGAGTGATACTTATGTTCCATCATAAGCTTTGTAATTATGTTTCCTTATATCATGCTTAAGTCAAGTATGTTTTTTAGGGACTCTATAGGTCCTATTCAATGTCACATCTAGAGTGTACTTTGGGTCGTTACAAACTTGGTATTCAGAGTAAGCGGTTTTAGAAAGGTCTTACGATGTTAGACAAGCCGCATCGATTAAAGTCTTGTTTATTAATGTGAAGAAAGCCACATTCATGAATAAGAGGCTACAAGACATTTCAGAAATTTTACTACTTTCATTGCTCAGAAGTCATGCTATAGAGTCGAACTCTATAACGGTCTTTCTCCTAACTCTTGTCCGATGCTTTTCAGCAAATGCCTCTTCGAACATCTTACGTGGGAAGGTGCCACGACCCAACATAGACCCTAGGCTTAACATGGCGTATAGGACCCCAATAGGCCCTACACAAGCCACTTATCATACATAAACAAGATAATAGAAAATCAAGAGATTTTAAAAAATAAAATTCAAGACGTAAGAGTTTTATATAATGATACAGAAGTCTAATAATGTCTCAAAGCCATCTAGTACACAAGAAGTGATCGGGACGTAACCCATACATCACATACAATCCAAAAAGTAAGGGCAATACGAAATGAAGTCTCGGTCCTTGGAACAGGAGGAGTCACCTATCTTAAAACTATTACTAAGAAATCCCTAGCCACATAAATGTGAATCTGGCGCGTCGGACCCTACAGATTTGGAGAATGTAGGCAAAAGTATGCGTTAGTACAAAAATGTACCAAGTATGATAGCAATGTATAAAAAAATAAAATCATGCTAAAAAGACCTTTTATTGATATGCCATGACCAAGCTAAAACATTAGATAAAAGAGTTAGAAACATAATTCTTAAACACAAGGTCAATGCAAGTTAACATCTTTAAAATATTTATGAGACACTTCTTGAAATAACCTTGATTCATTAATGTGAGAGATCAACCTTTAACCAACATGTAAGAGAATGTGAGCTATTAACATGGAATCTGGTGTCTACCCCACATCGAAAAGAAGTGTGCTCACTTGACAAGGTAAGAACCATGAACTTCTAGGTTACGTGGATCCACTAGCTAATGTTTATCTAGACAACCTATAGTGGCACATAGTTTATGGGACATGGGTAATCGCTACTTTTCCACCTGGTTCTAAGCATAACTCCCACAAAATATTCATAATTCTTAACGTTTCTTAACATTCATGAGACATGGGTAATCGCCACTTGTCTTATTGAAGGTCATGCGTAGTCGCCGCTTGCCTCATTATTAGAATATCTCATTAACATTGATTCATTTAAGCTGAGAAGACCTCTCAACCTTAGAAATTTTTATGTGAGAAAACCTTTTACAACAATAAACAATGAAAACAACATTTATGCTTTACTCTTAAAGAAAGTTACATCATATTTCATCAATTTCATAAGAACATGCATATTTCCAGAATTCACCTTTCATAATTCAAAACCCACTTTAATTCATCAAAATCTATAAAAACATGGGTTAAGCATGGGTTCATGGCGATTCATCTTTCAAACATGGAATTTTCTCAATTCATGCATAATAGTTCATAAAACAATCAAGTAAATCAACATTTAAAGGAACCAATGACATGAAAGAAAACCCTATCTTCAATTGGAGAATTCCAACTTCAAAAATTGGGGAATTTAGGAACTCTATGGAGGAAAGGGATCTATAGTTGAAGACAGTCATACTTTATTGCCAAAAGCTTACTATCAATGGTGGAATGGGATACTTGGCTTGAAACCCTAACCTTCTTCTTCAAGCTTCTAGAGAGAGAAATATTTGAGAGGGTGACTTGTTCTTCTTTTGAGAATTTTGAGAGAGTGAATTGATTTTGAAGACTCTCGAGGTTAAAAGAATTTATATAGTATTCTAATAGAGGTAAAAAAACATAGTATTAGAATAGAATAATTAGGAAAAGATCCAAAAACCCTCATAAAAATAACTTTCGACGACCCGACCTACGGTCCATTGTCAAAACACGGACTGCATTGTTGGCCGTCGATCAAGTTCAGACTATGGTTTGTGGACTCCCAATGACGGGCCCATGTATGGTATGCGGGTCAACCTAAGGGATGTAAATGCCCAATCATGGGTCACTGCTTTTGATACCAAAATCTCTCTAAGTATGGGACTCACCAACGAGACCTACCTGCGACTCATATATTTAACGACGGACCGTCTTAGTGAACCGTCAGAAAGTACTGGAAGTCAAGTTTCGGGAACCTAAACATGCCAACCACGATCTGACCTACACGGACCATTGGTAGCGTCCGTTAGTACTGGCACCAGGATCTGAAAAACTAAAATTTTCTCCCTTTTTGAATTCAAGGCATTACATTATCTCCGCCTTGGGAACATTCATCCTTCAATGAGATTTAAGACATGGTAAGGAGGTTAAAAAATTCATCTAGCTGCTCAGCATGAATGCAATTACACAAAATGCACATATCCGAGGTGGAAACATCAACTCCAAGCTAAAGCATGTTCAAAACATCATATCATGAAGTCTATATGCAACTCATACTCAAATGCACATAAATATGTAGAAATTAGAGATAATGGATAAGGGAACTCCATGCAACCTAAATATTTCTCTCAAGTACAACTTAGCATTGTTCTCCGCCGATTAAGAAACCATCATGGGAATGAAATGAGTCGATTTCATCATTCGATTTGCAATAACCCAAATCAAGTCATGTTGCCGCCGGATTCATGGTAAACCGACGATGAAGTCCATATTAAAGTCTTCCCACTTCCATGTAGGAATACTAATATCTTGAGGTAAACCTCCCGGCCTTTGAAGCTCAACTTTCACTTGTTGACAACTAGGACACTTGGCTACAAATTATGCAATATCCTTCTTCATCCCATTCACTAAATAGACCTCCCGCAAGTCTCGAAACATCTTCGTGGCTCCCAGGTGAATGGAATATCGAGAACTATGGGCTTCTGATAAGATCTGATCTCTCAAGTACTCTACATTGGGAACATACAAACGACCTTTATAATGAAGCACACCATCTCCCTCTTAGGAGAAAGTCTCTATGGACTTATTAAGTACTGCTTCCTTGAATTCAACCAATCTCGGATCAAGACCTTGCTTAGCTTTCACGTCAACCACAAAAGATGAGTCTTAACCACTGTGGACCATATCCCCATATTTTGTAGAGTCAACTAATCAAACACCCAATAGGACTAATCTATGAACATCTCAAACTAACTTTTTTCTATCATACTCAATATGAGTAACACTTCCCATCGATAACTGACTAAGGGCATCAGCCACAACATTTTCTTTGTCGAGGTGATAAAGAAAACTCATGGCATACATAATCCTTTAGTAACTCAAGCCACCTCCTTTTGCGAAGATTAAGATCTTTGATAACACTCAACTACACCTCTTCCGATTCAAAGTTTAGGCGACCGCTAACAAGTATAAACCAACGATGAGTTGGGGTCGATCCTATATGGAATGATACAGTAATGAATTAATTACAAAGTAAGGAAGTGTTGTATTATTTTGTAGAAGTAAAAGGCTACTGAACATAAAGTAAGTCAAAGAGTTTTAATTATCATATCAAATGGGGAGATTTAGTACCCTATTTTCCAGAAAGGTAATAAACACTGGAATTGAACGATTAGAGAGAGGACCTTAGGAGTGTGAGAAATCGAACACTAATTTCATTTAATGGGTAATTATTAATTTCTTTAAGTTGTTGAGTTTCAATGGGTAGGATAGGTTTTGAATATAATAGCTATCTCTCGATCAACTATCATGTTTCGAGTGAGTTCTCTCAAATCTCAACAAGCTAAACAATACGAACCAACCCAATTCCTTTATTAAACCCACTTTCTCAAGGTGGGTCGTAACGATGCAAATCAATACAACTATCAATCATTCATTCTACTCTACACTTCTTTCTCAGGCAAGCATAAAGAGCTAAGCTAGAACCTTATTTCCAACTTCAGTTCATCAATTAAAACACGAATAAACAATTGAACCCATCTCAAAACAACAATAAATTAAGGAATTAACAATATACATAAGCTAATTTATGTATTCTATTACATGATCACACCCCTAAGGGAAGGGGTTTTAACCTACCATAGCATAAAGCAAGAAATTGTTACCAAAAAGAATATCCATCCAAATTGTCAACAATCTTCAATGCCCAATGGAAAAATTGAGATCAAAATCCTAAATCTTCAAATCCAAGCTCTGAACCTCTCCAATAATGTTAAACAACATAAAAGTATATAAAAACTCTCCAAACTAGGGAATACATTCTTTGGGAACTCTATTTTCTTTATTCAAAAAATCAATTTGTACTTTCCGAAAAACTAAACACGGAGTCCAATCGGTGAAATTAGTCAGGATCACCGATCGACTTCGCTGAGTTACACTTCTTCTTGACTTTTGTCGTGGCTCTTGCCTTAAGATGTTCTAGAAGATTAGGCAAGTTCTGTCGTGATTGCCTATCCATTCAGCGCATCACCAAATCATATGTTGCTCGCCAAGTTGGCTTGGTACATAGGCTATTTTGCTGGAATATTTGGCGAGCTGGAGGCTCACTCGGAGAGTAAGATAATAGCTCTTACGAGCTCCAACTTCTCTTTTGTTTAGCTTTTCAAACATTTTTGCATCAAAATATCATTGCCCTGTTCTTAAACCATCACTGCTATATAAAAACACAATAACATCAATTATGAGCACAAAATAGGAATTAGGACACTAATTCATTGAACAATGAGCCCTAAATGAGTCGAAATTCCTAATTCATCAACACCCCCAACTTAAATTTTTTCTTGTCTTCAAGTAAAACACAAGATCGATCAATCCAATAGGGATGTCTACACGTAGTGCTCCGTTAGACTCAACATGAATGTGCAAAAGGTTCAATCTACACATGCAATGTTCAATTGTACACTAAACGTTTCAAACCATTACTAGCCATCATCAAATAGAGTTCAAGCTCACAATGCTCACTTCAAATGCAAATTCATGCTCAACAAGTGTATTTGAATGCCCTCACATCAAGAATGATTCCATGCTCTCACAATGCCAATCAAAGATTACAATTAAGGAATCAAAATCTACTGTCACATTTCCAGTGAGAAAAACATGCATGATTTTACTCATAGGCTTGCCCGTATGTTCCAACCAACACATCACTCAGCTCATGCAAGATCACAGAGGTTTTTCAAGGTTTGTAATTGGGTTTATGGTACATGTATGATCATTTTGGCAATGAGGAAATCCACCCCTTCAAATCTTCTAGCGTCTTGGTTTTGACCATGTCGGTCAAAGAGTAGATAGTGTGTAGTACAGTCCAACTAATCATTAATATCAGTTTCATTGCACTTTACCTTCTTATCTCACACCTCTACTTAATCGACCGGTTCCAGTGATCCAATTTTCTTCTTCCATTTTGGGATCAACTTTGCATATCCCTAGTAAATTTCTCCAACCCATGAAGGTACAGACGAATTTCGGGGCTTAGTGAACTGTTGGAATTTTTTGAAATGTAGTGTCTCCCACATAACTAGATACCTATCAACTACACCATCCGTAGACAACCGGTTGTCCTCCAAAATAGTCTGCAAGAAAGCAGCTTTCAGTGAATTCATTGACCGAGGAGGATGAACTAGGGCCTAGGGCACTTGAGGTGTTAGGAAGACTGGAGGTGTTGTAGGCATCGGGAGTCCTAGAAGTCTGGCCAATTAATCATGCACTGTTTCAAATTGTTGTTTCGAGTGCCTCCGCTTTAGCAACTCTCACTCTGTTGCCAGTGTCTGAACTGTAGTCGTGGACCCTGCAGCTTCCTCACCTTCACACCCAGAGGAGGTGAAATGGGTGGAGTCGATGCCTATACTATCCGATGAGCTTGAAATGGAACTGGTGACCACTTGTTTCTTCCATTTGCCCTCGACACTATTGTGAAGAGGTTTCGAATAAGTAGCTCGGGGAGGTGCAACCTCTGCTGTGATTAAATCCCCTTTAGCCTTCTTGTAGGGTGGTGGACCCTTTGCCGGTTCTTTAGGTCTGGCCATATCTGTAAAAAACCAACACCAATGAGAACAAATTGCACCTACAAAGGATTAGTGAAATAACATCTCCAAAAGTTGTAGACAAAGTCGCCAAACTGCTCGGTGAGTCGCCAAGAGCATTCAGCGATCAATAGAGGACTCACAGAAATTTACAACACAAATAAGCAAAAAATCAACTCAAATGGGCGAGGCCACAATTTCATCAGCGATTCACCGAACCTATTCAGTGATATAGATAGGTCTCATCGAAAGTCAAAGAGACATTTAGTAAAAATCAAGGATCAAAAAGGCGATGTTAAAGAAATTTGGTAAGTCGCCGAGTCTATTGAGGGATAGAACATCACCAAAATTTACAGAAAATAATACGAATAATTCAGTTCAATAGGTGATAAGGGTGGTCACTCAGTGCACCACTGAGTCACTCAGTGAACTCGACTCAGCTCGCCGAATGGTTCGACGTGTCAAATTCCCATCTCATATTTTAATTCTCAACGAACAGCCTATGACAAACAAGTTTAAGCACAATTCCATACAATTTAAGCCTACCCACCATGAATCTGTATGTCAGGGTACTCAGACTTCCTCCCAATTGATTTAAATTCAACCAAACAACGATTTTTCCCTTAAGAACGATGTCACCAAATCCATCATTTGGAAAATTCAAGTTGTTTGGTGGATTTCGAGTTACTCAGACTTCACCCGAACAAAACAAAAGATGCAACATACACCGTTCATACAATTCAAACGTGAAACTCAACCAATTTAGGCAGAACTAAAATGTCTAACATTCTTGATTCCAAATTAAATTTCAACGAGTGAATAGGAACACAATCAAGGTAGACAACATTAACTACTCATTATCATTCACAGTATATATCATGAAATTAACGCTAATTCCGGAGTACAACCTCAAATGCGGATAAGTAAACACTTAGGCAAAGAATGGAGGATGGGCAACACTTCAGACTTTCAATAGCACACAAGGACAACCACAAATATTAAACTAAAACACTAATCTAGAGTTTTATTGAAATAGTGAAAGAGTCAAAAAGTTCAAAATAAGGAAAGGATTTTAATTGAAAACGGTTGAAAGGCCCTTCACCCTTCAGTTTGTGCCTTGATCGGTGAGACCTACTAATGTCACTGATCCACTCGGCGAGTCACCGAGTAGAAAGCCCGTCAAATTGGTCAAAAAATCATCTTTTCAGTTGGTTTAAAAGGCGAGTTGAATCGAGCTCTCCAAGCCACTCGGTGGAACACCGAGTGAGCTATGAACTTGCCCAACTACCTTTTCCCTCCAAAATTTGAATTTCAACCTGCAGATCCAACAAACATTATTGAAATAACAAAAAAAAATAAAACTTGGGTTGCCTCTAAAGAAGCGCCTTATTTAACATCATGGAACGACGTGGCCATGCATTAAAGCCTCATTCCTCTGATTGACTAAGGTATCAATAAGAAGACCCTTTTCGATCTTGGATTTAGGTGAGCTGAAATTTGACCCATTTGAGTCTCAAACTGCTTTACGGAAACCGAGTGTAAGGTCACTATTAGATTTAATGACGAGACATCACCCTTCATCTCCTTGAGTACCTTATCTGATCCTTCCACCTTGTTTAGGATGTGCACAAGCATATCCTCTATCCGAAAGTATTCAGGATTGGCTTTCTGTTCCTTTGGCTTTGGGTGTTCATGAGGCGGAATGTAACGATCTTTATCACCATCTTGATCTCTACAATTAGCACCCCGATCACGCCAATCTCGATCTCGATCTCTCCAACCATCATCACGATCTCTATTCCAACCTTGATTCGCACCCGACCTTGGATAGCTCGGACAAGTACCCTTCATCCCCTGCTTGGTTTGACAAGAATTATACCTCATGGTTGTAGAATGCCTCAAATTGTATGTCATCAGGACTCACGCCATTACTCGCAGACCACATTCATAGCTTTAGAACCACTTCCCATGATATGTTTCATCAACAAGTCCATTTGGATCATTATCTTGGCCATGTTCTCATCACATTTTTTGTTCTTTTCCAATTGTTCCTTTGTCAGCCCAAGATTCAAAGGAAACACCTCATCTTCTCTTGTGTACTATGCATGATTAATTTTAGTCATCCCATCAAGCAAAGCTAACGCTATGTCAAATGGTTGTCTCATGATTCCACCCAAAATCAGTTAGTCGGCAACACCTTTGTTGACTGTGTCAAGATTCCGGTAGAAATATTGCAATAACACATTATCCGACAACCCATGAGTAGGACATTATAGAAGTAACTTTTGAAATCTTAACCACGGTTCATGGATGGGCTTACCATCAATCTGCTTGAAGATTTGGATATTATCCCTCACCTTAACCATCTCCGAGGGAGGGAAGAATCTTTCATAAAACTTTCGTGAGATCCACCCAAGAAGTGATAGAATCCCTTGGTAGTTCAGTAAACCACTTTGTTGCTTCCCCTGTTAGAGAAAAGGGAAACAAACAGAGTTGAGCTGACTCTTAAGTGATGTTCTTGAAGTAAAACGGTCCACATACATCCATGAAATTGCTAATGTGGTCACCAGGGTCCGCATGAGCAAGTCCGGCAAAGAGACCTTTTATTTGCAACAACAACAACAACATAGTGTTGGTAACATGAAATACCGCATTGCCCACAATTGGGAGCAATCAAATAGGACCAGCACTTCCCAATAGATCCACATTGACATCATGCAAGTTTTTGATGTCATCATTTTTCCCAAGTAGACTTGCATGACTCCCGTTCACATTTATTTCTTCACCTATTTAGAGCAATCAACAAAAAACACAGATAAGAAAATTCTACTACAACAAAATTAGTTCACAAAAACAATTCAATAAAATAACTCTAAAACCCACACCCCAGTAGCGGCACCATTTTTGATAACGTTCAACTACACTACTTCCGATTGTAAGTGTAGGTTGTTGGTAACAAGTATAAACCCAACGATAAGTTGGGGTCGATCCTTAAGGAGTGATACAGTAAAGAATTCAATTACAAAGTAAGGAAGTGGTCTAATCTTTTGTAGAAGTAAAAGGCTACGCAACATAGAGTAAATCAAAGAGTTTTAATTATCAATATCAAGTGGGGGGATTTAGTAACAAATTTTCCAAAATGGTAATTAATACGAGAATTGAACGATTAGAGAGAGGACCTTAGGAGTGTGAGCAATCAAACACTAACTTCGCTAAATGGGTAATTATTAATTGCTTTAAGTTGTTGAATATCAATGGGTAGGATATGTTTTGAATATATTAGCTATCGCTCGATCAGCTATCTTGTTTCGAGTCTTCTCTTTCAAACCTCAACAAGTTAAACAATAAAAAACAACCCAATTGCTTAATTAAACCCTCTTTCCCAAGCTGGGTCCTAAAGATGCAACATTCATTCTACTCTAAACTTCTTTATCAAGCAAGCATAGAGATCTAAGCTAGAACCAAATTTCAACTTGAGTTCATCAATTAAAACATGAATAGACAATTGATCCAATCTCAAAATAACATTATATTCAGCAATTAACAATACCATAAGCTAATTTATGTATTCTATTACATGATCACACCCCTTAGGGAGGGGTTTTAGCCAACCATAGTTAAAAGGAAGAATCATTACCAAAAAGATTATCCGTCCAAATTGGCAACAATCTTCAATGACCAATGCCAAAATTGAGAAAAAATCCTAAATATTAAAATCCTCTCCAAGAGTGTTCAACAATGTAAAAGTATGTAAAAACTCTCAAGAGATGGGAATACTCTAGGAACTCTTTTTTCTCTTTTCAAAAAATCAATTTATACTTTCCCAAAAACTCAACACGGAGTCAATCGAGAAAATTAGTCCGGATCGTGGATTGACTTGACGATCCTCCGAGTTGCAATTCTTCTCAGCTTTTGGCTTGTCTCCTGCATCTAATTGTTCTGGAAGATTAGGCGAACTGAATCGTGATCGCCGATCCATTTGGTGCATCACAAAATCATCTTTTGCTCGCCAAGTTGGTTTGATACATGGGCTATTTTGCTAGAATATTTGACTAGCCGGAGGCTTACTCGGCGAGTCTCCGAGTAGCTTTTGCAAGCTCCAGCTTCTCTTTCTTTAAGCTTTTCCAACTTTTTCGCTCTTTTTCGCATTGTAATTTCCTTGGCTTGTTCTTAAACCTTCATTTCTGCATATAAACACATTAACATCAGTTATGAGCACAAAATAGGCGTTGAGGATATTAATTCATTAAATAATAAGCCCTCAATGAGTCTAAATTCGAGACTCATCAATCTTTCTTCTGAAACACATATTTCAAACTCGTATGGTCGGTAAAGACATCTACATGAACACCATATAAGTAGTGCCTCCAAATCTTTAAGGTAAAAACAACCCTCGATAGTTCAAGGTCATGGGTAGGATAATTCTTCTCATGAATCTTAAGTCACCTTGAGGCATAAGATATAACCTTCCTATTTTGCATAAAGACACATCCCAACCCAATTCTTCAGGCGTCACAATAAATAACAAAACCATCAGTTCCTTCCGGTAAGGTCAACACCGGAGTAGAAGTAAGTCTATCCTTCAATTCTTGGAAACTCTTCTCACATGCTTTCGGGAATACGAACTTAACCTTCTTTTAGGTGAATGCCATAAATGGGGAGGCAATCGATTAAAACCATTCAACAAACCTTCTATAGTAACTGGCTAAACCTAAGAAATTTCTAATATCTAAAGGGGACAGAGGTCTAGGCCAACTCTTTACCGCATTCATCTTCTTAGGATCCACCTCAATATCATTGCCAAAAACAATATGACCAAGAAAGGCTAAAGACTGAAACCAAAACTCACATTTGCTAAACTTTGCAAAAAGGTGTTGCTCCTTAAGAACTTGCAACACAATCCTCACATGATTGGTATCCTCATTTTCACTTCTTAAATATACCAATATATCATCAATGAACAAAATCACAAACATATCCAGGTATTGTCTAACCACCCTATTCACCGAATCCATAAAAGCGGCCGTAACATAACTTAAGTCAAAAGACATCACCAAAAACTCATAATGTTTGTAGCGAGTTTAAAAAGTCATTTTTGAAATATCATTCTCTTTCACCCTCAATTGGTGATAACCCGATAAGAGGTCAGATTTAGAGAAATAACTTGCTCCTTGTAGTTGGACAAAAAAATTATCTATCCTCATGATAGGGTACTTATTCATAATAGTAACCTTGTTCAATTGACGATAGTCAATACACATATGAAACGAACCATTTTTCTTTCGGACAAACAAAACTGGATCACCCCATGCAGAAATACGGGGTTGAATGAAACCCTTATCCAACAAGTCGTTCAATTGCTCTTTCAACTCTTTACGTTCTACCGAAGGTATTCGATAATGGGGAATAGAAAAAGGTTGCGTATCAAGGAGAAGGACAATACTGAAGTATATTTTCCTTTCGAGAGGAATACTGGATAGATCATCTTGAAACACTTCTAGAAATTCATTTACAGCGGGGATCGACTCAAGAGTAGGGGTTTCGGAATCTATATCATTCACCCTAACAAGATGGTAAATACAACCCTTAGAAATCATCTTTGTAGCTTTTAGATAAGAAACAAACCGACCTTTCAGCATAGAATTTCCCTATTTCCACTCTAGGATAGGCTTATTTTGAAATTAAAACTTGACCACTCTGGTCCTACAATCAATCGAAGCATGGCAAGAATGCAACAAATCCACACCAAGAATGACATCAAAATCAAGCATATCAGGTTGTACAAGATCAACAAGAGTGACTCTATGAGACAAGGAGATGAGACAGTTTTTATATACCCTCTTAGTCATAATAGAATCACCAATAAGAGTAGAGACAGAAAAAGGATCTAAGAACACATTCGAAAAAATATTAAACCTCATAGCCACATATGGCGTCACAAAAGACATGGTAACACCGGGATCAAGTAAAGCATACACATCAAGTTGGAAGACTTTCAACATGTCGGTAACCTTATTATGCGAACCTTTACTCATGACAAGTCTGGCGTGCATAAAATATGTTTTGTTTCTGATTTCCACTAGAACCAGATGAAGGATTAGGTTGAGCCCTTAGACAATTATCTCCATCATTCTTAGCAATTGAGGGACAATCTCTTAACTTGTGATCCATCTTACCTCAACCAAAGCAACCATTAGAACCGGCTAGATATCTACCTTATGCTTCTTTCCACACATAGCACAAGTATGCACTAAAAATCCACCACAATTTACTCCTTGACGCTTACAGTTAGATATCATATCTTTGTGGAACTTAGGAGGAGCATTGGAGGAACCTTGACAGGAAAACCTTTGTCAAAACTTAAAACGACCATGTCTATCGGACCTTGAATATGAAAAGTCACCATCACTGGTCCTTTCCTTCTTCACCTACCTAGATCTTTCCATAGGTTTCTCCTCTTCCATTTATTGAGCATAAACCATAAGATGAGAAATATCCATATCCTTGATAAGCATGGTGATACCACATTCCTTGACTACCATCTTGGACATTCCCGAGACAAACTTACTCATCATTTCCCTAGGATTGGCGGCAACAATAGTAGGAGCATACCTAGACAATTCAGTGAACTTCAAAGCATATTCCTTCACATTCATGTTTTCTTGACAAAGGTTGATAAATGCAAGCCCCTTTCTCTCCCTTATCTCAAGGGTAAAACACATACCAAGGAAAGCAACGTCAAACTTTTCCAAATCAAGAGGACCCGCATTAACCGCCCTCCCTTCCTTACATTGGTTAAACAAAATTTGAGAAACACCCTTCAGTTAGTAAGCATCCAATTCTGCCTTTTCCACCGGCGTCACTCCCATAATCATCAACAGCTTATATACCTCATCAATGAACTCTTGGAGATCTTCTTCAACCTTAGAACCAAGAAACTCCAGAGGATTCATTCTAGTGAAATGTCTCACTCTAGATGCCGCCATACACAAATTTGGGTTCATGGGAACCACAACCTCCCTATTTGGTTGAGCCGTCATGGCTTGAGCCAACACGTGAAAAGCAGCCCTAAACTCCGCATTAGTCACTTGCTCGGCCAAAGGGTCGACCAGAACTTGAAGAGCTTGATGAGGAGCCTATTGTTCCTCATTTTCTCTTGCATTCCTTCTAGCATATTCCCTTCAATTGGCCATATCTTGTAGAGCATGGGATAAGGATTAAGAGAGATACATTATAGAATCAAACACTATCGCACGAATTTAGAGTGATGAAAGAAGTGAAGTTTGTTAAACATTTTATAGCCTCTCATTCATAAATGGGGCGTGCTTCACATTCATGAACAAAAGTCTATTCGACGTGGCTTATGAGACTTCCTAGGACCTTTATAAACATTGTGCTCTGATTATCAAGTATGTCATGGCTCAAGATAGACCCTAGGTGTAACATGGCGTATAGGACCCCGAGAGGCCCTACACAAGCCACTTAGCATACATAAACAAGATAATAAAAAATGAATAGATTTTAAAAGAAAAAAATTGAAGAGATAAGAGTTTTATATAATGAAGAGAAAGTCTAACAATGTCTCAAAGCCATCTAGAACATAAGAAGTAATCGGGACGTAACTCGTACATCACATACAATCCCAAAAGTAAAGGGAAAGCAAAATGAAGCCTCGGTTCTCGAAAGATGAGGACTGACCAATCTTAAAACTTCTACAAAGAGATCCCTAGCCACCGAAATACGAATCTAGAGCATCAAACCCTACATTTTTGGAGATGTACGCAAGAATATGCGTTAATACAAAAATGTACCAAGTATTATAGCAATGTGTAAAAAGTGAAATCATGCTAAAAAGGACCTATTCATGATATGCCATGACCAAGCTAAAACATCAGATAAAAACTTATAAACATAAATCTTAAAAACATGGTCAATGCAAGCTAACATCTTTAAAACACTCATGAGTTACTTCTTGAAATAAACTGAATTCATTAATAAGGGAGATTTACGTTTAACTGACATGTAAGACCATGTGAGGTATTAACATGGAATCCGTTCTCTACCCCACAACAAAAATAAATGTTCACACTTGCCAAGGTAAGAACCATGAACTTCTTGCCTATGTGGATCCACTAGCTAATGTCTATCTAGACAATCTATGGTGGCACATAGTTTTTTGGGTCATGGATAATCGTCAGTTTTCAACTTAGTGCTAAGCATAAATCTGACGAAATATTCATTATTCTTAAATTTTCTTAACATTCATGAGACATGGATAATCGCTACTTGTCTTATCATTGAAGGTCATGGGTAATCACCGCTTGCCTCATTATTAGAATAGCTCCTTAACTTTGATTCATTTTAGGTGAGAAGACCTTTCAACCTAAGAATCCTTTATGCGATAAAACCTTTCACAACGATCAACAATAACAACATATACGTTTTAATCTCAGAGCAACTTACATCATATTTCATCAATTTCATAAGAACATGCATATTTCCATAATTCACCTGTCATAGTTCAAAACCCACTTTCAATCATCCAAATCTAGAAAAAATGGGTTAAGCATAGGTTCATGGGGATTCTTCTTAAAAACATGGAATTATCTCAATTCATGCATAATAGTTCATAAAACAATCAGGTAAATCAACATATAAAGGAACCCATGATATGGAAGAAAACCCTAACTTCAGTTGGAGAATTCTAAATTTAGAAATTAGGGAATTTAGGAACTATATGAAGGAAAGGGATCAATATATGAAGATTATCATTCCTTTTTTATGTCATGGCCCAAGGGTACACCCTAGATGTAACATGGCGTATAGGACCTCGAGAGGCCTCATCCAAGCCACTTAGCATTCATAACATAGGAAATGGAAATAACGAAGATATAAAAATACATTTCAAGTCCAAAGTTTTATAAAAGCAAAGAAGTTTAAACAATTGTCTCATTAGCCATCTAGTACTATATAATGAAATTTGTGCCTAGCCCATACATCATATCCAAAATAGAAACTAAGTAAAAACTGAAAAAACAATGACATCCGTCCTCGAAGCATGACAACTCACCAAAGCTTGGAATCTCTCAAATCAACCTCTAGCCACGAAACTAAGAAACCTAATTATCAGACCCTACATTTGGGGAAATGTAGGCAAGAGTATGTTTTAGTACAACGCAATGTATCAAGTATGATTGCCATGCATATAAACATTTAAGTCATGATAAAAATAGGACATTTTCATGAACATGCAATTATCAAGTTAAAACATGAAACTTGAGAGTTAAAAAGCATAAGCCATAAAACATGATCAATGCAAGTGAACATCATCTTGAAATATACTTACCATACTTCTTGCAGTAACCTTGGTTCATCATAAATTTACATGTTTGTGGGAAGTAGCCTTAACCGATATATAAGACCATGTGATTTAGGTACATGGAATCCGGTGTCTACCCCGCACTGAAAAGGGGTGTCTTACTTGCCACGGTAAGGACCATGAACTTTTAGCTATTGTGGATCCACTAGGTAATGTCTATCTAGACAATCCTATGTTGGCACATAGTTATGGGACACAGGTAATTGCCAGTTGTCCACTCGGTTCTAAGCTTAACTTCCATGGAATACTTCTTGATCCAATTAATCATAGCTCTTAAAGGAACATGGGTAATTGCCTCTTGTCCTTACATCGTGTGACATGGGTAATCGGCTCTTGTCATTCTACTAGAAAGAATGGCTAATCACCTCTTGCATCATCATTAGATTAGCTTCTTAGCATTGGTTCATTTTAGGTGACAACCTTTCAACCCTAAGATCCCTAGTCATGTGAGAAAAGCTTTCACAATTCAGCTTACATGTGTATATGAGAAATCCTTTCAAAAACACAACAAAAACATCATCATTATTCTTCACTCTCAAAGCATCCTTAAAACATTTACATAAACTTCATAACAACATGCATAATTCAATAATTCAACTTTCAAGGTTCAATGCCCACTTTCAATCATCAATGTCTAGAAAGCACAAGTTAGGCATGAGCTCTTGGAAATTTATCATAAATTCAGGTAATTCTATTAATTCATGCTTGATTTCATACTATCTTCTTTCATAATCCAAAGCACACATCATATGATCATAACTTGGAAACATGTAGGATTGCATGGGTTCATGGGGATATCATCTTAAAAACATGAGATTAACTCAATTCATACAGAAGAGATTGTAAATCAATCAATTAGAGAGAACTCATAACATTGAAGAAAACCCGAACTCAATTGGGGAATTCTAACTTGAAAATAGGAGAACTTGGGAACTCCATGAATGGAAAGAATCCATGGATGAAAACTATTATACCTCAATACCAATTGATTAACTTCAATGGAGGAATGGTGACTGGACTTGCAAACCCTAACTTGGGCGCTTCTTCTTCAAGTTTTCTAGAGAGAGAAATATTTGGGAGGAAGAACTTTATTTCTTTTCGGTGAATTTGAGAAAATGACTTTCAATAGGGAAATTTTAGAGTTAAAGAACTTATATATGAGTTTTAGGCATGGTCAAAATGACATAGTATTAGGCTAAACTAATTAGGAAACGACCCAACTACCCCTATAAATAACTGCCGACCTACGAACATTGACCAACGGACCATTGTCAGACCGAAGGTCCTTCCTATTGGTCCGTCAACTGGCATCAGAAACTGGACTTTGGGGTCTGGACCACGGACTGTTTACCCAACGACTATCCGTTTTTCCCGGCCGTGGTTTGTGGTCCTCTGAACCATTTGGGTGGCCAATCCACTGACCAGACCTACGATCCGTGTCTAAGTTCACGAGCCATGGTTGGCCTCAGTCTGATGGCAAAAAAAGATCCAGAAATCTTGCTATGTTGCCCTTTCTCAAGTCTGAGGTGTTACATTATCTCCCCCTTGGGATTATTAGTCCTAGAATGAGATTCAAGACTTCACATAAAAGAAAAGGACTTTAAACTAGCGACTCAACATGCATGCAATTACAAGATTACACATATCCGAGGAGGAAACACCATCTCTAAGTTAAAAGCATGTTCAATCATCATATCATGAAGTCTATATGCAACTCATATTCAAATGGACATAAATATGTAGAAATCAATCAAGTTGACTCATTTTCTCTAAACTTAAACTTTTCATGAATCATGCATAGTAAGGAAATCAAGGAAATATTTAAGACACATGACACAAAACAAAGAGTAAACCATGAGGAACTCATTACCTCAAGCTAGTGTAGGTATAGAATGAAAGAGATGAGGTTATCGGGTCATCATATTGGCCTCGGCCTCCCAAGTAGCACCCTTAACTAATTGATTCATCCATAACTCTTTCATGGAAGCAACTTCTTTATTTTTTAACTTCTTCACTTGTATGTCTAAAATCACAACTGAAACTTCTTCATAAGAAAGATTATCCTTAACCCCCAAACTTTCTAAGGGAAGAATAGATGTCAGATCACCAACACATTTCTTCAACATATAGACACGGAAAACTGGATGCACCGATGCCAATTCATTAGGCAACTCTCGCTCATAAGCAACATTACCAACACGCCTCAAAATCTGATATGGGCATACATATCAGGGACTAAGCTTCCCTTTCTTACAAAAACTCATTACACCCTTCATGGGTCAAATTTTCAAATAAACCCAATCATGAACATCAAACTCAACATCTCCTCTTCTAACATCGGCATATGGCTTTTGTTTACTTTGAGCCGTTTTCAACCTTTCTCTAATCAGTCAAACTTTTTCCATGGCCTCATTTACAAACTCGGGACCTATTAGGGAAACTTTACCCACCTCAACCAACATATAGGAGATCTACACCTAATACCTTACAATTCCTCAAATTGAGCCATACCAATACTCGAGTGGTAACTATTGTTATAAGAAAACTCAATCAAAGGCAAGTGATCATCCTAATTACCCTTGAAATAAATCACACAAGCTCTCAACATATCTTCCAAAGTTGGGATAGTACGCTTCGCTGTCCCATTAGTTTGTGGATGAAAGGCCGTACTAAGCTTAACATGAGTACCGAGACCCTTTTAGAAATATCTCCAAAACTTAGAAGTGAATAGGACACCACAATCGGAAATAATGGATAAGGCACTCCATACAACCTTACCATTTCTCTCAAGTACAACTTTAAATAATTTTGCACCGAAAACAAAACTTTGATGGGAATAGCATGAGCCAAATTCGTCATTCGGTCTACTATAACCCAAATCGAGTCATGTTGTCGCCGAGTGCGAGGGGACTCAACAATGAAGTCCATATTCAAATCTTCCCACTTCCAAGTAGGAATGCTAATGTCTTGGGATAAACCTTTCGATTTCTAATGATCAACTTTCACTTATTGACAATTAGGACTTTTAGCCACAAATCCCGCAATATCTTTCTTCATCCCATTCCACCAATAGATCTCACACAAATCACGGAACATCTTGGTGTCTCTCAGGTGAATAGAATACCGAGAACTATGGGCTTCTGACAAGATATGTTCCCTCAAGTCGTCAACATTAGGAACACAAATGACCTTGATATCTAAGCATGTTATCTCCCCTTTGGGAGAAAGCCTCTACGTACTTTTTAAGCACTGCTTCCTTCAAGTCAACAAAAATTGGGTCAAGACCTTGCTTAGCTTTTGAATTCGCCACACAAGATGATTCTGAACCGTAAAACCACCCTTGGTAGAGTCTACTAACTGAACAGCCAAACGGGCATATCTATGAACATCCCGTATCAATTCCTTCTTATCTTCCTTAATATGAGAAACACTACCCATAGATAACCGACTAAGAGCATTCACCACCAAATATGCTTTATCGGGGTGATAGAGAACACTCATATTATAATCTTTCAATAACTTTAGCCACCTTATTTGGAAAAGATTTAGATCCTTCTAATTAAACACATATTGCAAACTCTTGTGATTGGTAAACACATCTACATGAACACCATGCAAGCAATGCCTCCCGATCTTTAAGGCAAAAACAACTACCGCTAGTTCGAGGTCATGGGTAGGATAATTCTTTTCATGAACTTTAAGTTGCCTTGAAGCATAGGCAATAAACATCCCATTTTTCATAAGCAAACATCCTATCCCAATTCTTAAGGCATCATAAGACACAACAAAACCATGAGTACCTTCCGGAAAAGTCAACACTGGTGCGGAAGTAAGTCTATACTTGAACTCCTGAAAAATCTTCTCACATGCTTCAAACCATATGAACTTAGCCTTATTTTGAGTTAGTACTGTCAATGGAGAGGCAATCTGAGAAAACCCCTAAACAAATCTTATATAGTAACAATATAAACACAAGAAACTTCTAGTATCCATAGGAAATAGAGGTCTAGGCCAACCCTTGACCGAATCCATCTTCTTAGAATCTACCTCAATACCCTTACTTGAAATAATATAACCAAGAAACGCTACGAACCTTAGCAAAAACTCACATTTTCTAAACTTTGCAAAGAGTTATTGGTCCTTGAGAATTTGCAACACAATCCTCAAATGATCAATATGATCATCCTAACTTTTCGAATAGATCTATAAATCATCAATGAACATAATCAGAAACATATCAAAGTATTATCTAAACACCCTATTCATCATATCCATAAATGTCGCCGGGGCATTTCTCAAACCTAATGACATTACCAAACACACATTATGACCATATCGAGTTCAAAAAATCATCTTCGGAATGTCATCTTCTTTCACCCTTAAAAGGTGATAACATGACCGAAGGTCAATCTTAGAGAAGTAACTCGCTCCTTGAAGTTGGTCAAAAAAATCATCTATCCTTGGGAAAGGATACTTATTCCTAATGGTCACCTTGTTCAACTCACAATAGTCAATACACATATGGAGGGAACCATCTTTCTTTCTAACAAACAAAACTAAAGCACCCCACGAAGAGATACTCGGTCGGATGAAACCTTTATCCAATAAGTCTCTCAAATTTTCCCTGAACTCTTTTAGTTCCGGTAGAGCCATTCGGTCAGAAGGAATAGAAATAGGTTGCATATCTGGGAGGAGGTCAATACTGAAGTCTATTTTCCTTTCGGGAGGAATACCGTGTAAATCTTCTGGAAACTCATTAACAACGATGACTAACTCAAGAGTAGGGGTTTTGGAATCCACATCCCTCACCCTAACTATATGGTAAATACAACCCTTAGAAATTATCTTTCTAGGTTTAAAATAAGAGTCAAACTAACCGTTAGGCATATAATATCCCCCTTTCCACTATAGGACAGGCTTATTCAGAAATTGAAACTTGACTACCCGAGTTCTACAATCATTAGTGGAATAACATGAGTGCGGTCAATCCATACCGAGGATAACATCAAAGTCTAGCATATCAATCTCTACCAAGTCAACAAAAGTAACTTTATGGGACAAGGAGACGAGACACTTTCTATAGATCCTCTTAGCCACAATTGAATCACCAACAGGAGTAGAGATAGAAAAATGTTCTAACAACACATCCGTAAGAAGATCAAACCTCATAGCCACATATGGTGTCACAAAAGACTAGGTAGCACCATGATCAAGTAAAGCATAAGAATCTAGTTGAAACACTTTCAATATACCGGTAACCAGCCCGGGAGAACCCTTTTGCTCTCCACGAGTCTGAAGTGCATAAAATTGGTTTTGCTTGGGAGCATTGGAACACAAACTACTTGGATTGCATGAAGGATTTGGTTGAGCCTTTCAGAGATTATCTCCTACATTCTTAGAAATTAAAGGGCAATCCCCTATCTTATGGTCCATCTTAGCAGAACCAAATCAATCATTGGAACCCGCTAGACATTTGCCCTCACGCTTTCTTCCACACTTAGCACAAGTAGGCAATAAAGACCCACTACCATTCCCTTCTTGAGGCTTAGGGTTAGACACCCTCTCTTAGTTGAACCTAGTAGGAGCATTTGAGGAAATTTCACCAGAAAACCTTTGTCGAAATCTAGAACGACCATGTCCATAGGACTTTGCATGGGAGAAATTACCATCACCGATTTTAGCCCTTTTTGTCTCCCTAGACCTTTCCTTAAGTTTCTCCTCTTCGATATATTGGGAATGACCCATGAGACGAGATATTTCCATGTCATTAACAATCATTGCGGTACGACATTCTTTGACCACCATATTGGACACACCCGAAACGAACTTACTCATCCTTTCCCTAGGGTCAATAACCATAGTGGGAGCATATCTAAATAGTTGTGTGAACTTCAAAGAATATTCCTTAACACTCATACTTCCTTGATGAAGGTTGATGAACTCAAACATCTTTGCCTCCCTCATCTCAGGGGGAAATAACCTACAAGGAAAGATACTTCGAATTTTTCCCAATCAAAAGGACCCACATCTGCCGGTCTCCCTTCCTTCAATTGGTTGACCCAAATTTTAGCAACACCTTTAAGTTGATAAGTGGCCAACACAGCCTTTTCGACCAGCGTCACTCCCATTCATCAACACGTTATAAACCTCATCAATGAACTCTTGGGTATCTTCCTCAACCTTAGAACCATGAAATTCCAGAGGATTCATCCTAGTGAAGTTCCTCACTCTAGATGCCGCCGTACCCACATTTGGGTTCACGGGAACCGTAACCTTCTTATTGGGTTGGGCCGTCACGGCTTGATTCAACACTTGAAAAGTTGCCCTAAACTTTGCATTAGTCACTTGTTCGGCCAAAGGGTTGGCCAAAACTTAATGAACTTAAGGTTGAACTTCTTACTCTGTATTCTCCCTCACATTCCTTCTAGCATAATCTATTCGAGAAGCCATATCTTGTAGAGAATTGGATAAGGATTAGGAGATAGACCTTATAGAGTTAAACTCTATTGCATGACTTTAGAGTAATGAATAAGTGGAGTTTCCTAATCATCTTGTAGCCTCTCATTCATAATGTGGCGTGCTTCACACTCATGACAACAATTTACTTGATGTGGCTTATGAGACATTCTAGGACCATTTTAAACGTTATACTCTTATTACCAAGTTTGTCACGGCCCAGGGGTACACCCTAGATATAACATGGTGTATAGGACCCCAAGAGTCTCCATACAAGCCACTTAGCATATATAACATAAGAAATGGAAATAAAGGATATAAAGAAATATATTTCAAGTCCAAATTTTTATACATGCAAGGCAGAAGTCCAAACAATTGTCTCATTAGTCATCTAGTACAATAGAATGATATTTGGGCCTAGCCCATACATCATGTCCATAACTGAAAGTAAGGAAGAAAACTGAAAACAATGAAATCTGTCTTTGAAGTATGAGGACTCACCAAAGCTCAGAATCTCTCAAATCAACCTCTAGCCAAAAAACTGAGAAACTAGACTGTCAAACCCTAGATTTGGGAAAATATAAGCAAGAGTGTGTGTTAGCACAAAACAATGTATCAAGTATGATAGCCATGCATATAAACAGTTAAGTCATGCTAAAATAGAACATTTTCATACATCATCTTGAGAGTTAAAAAGCATAAGCCATAAAACATTATCAATGCAAGTCAACATCATCTTGAAACATACATACAATACTTCTTGAAGTAACCTTGGTTCATCATAACTTTACGTATTTGTGGGAAGTAGCCTTAACCGACTTATAAGACCATGTAAGCTAGTAACATGGAATCAGTTGTCTACCCCACACCAAAAAAGGGTGTCCTACTTTCTACGGTAAAGACCACGAACTTCTAACTATTATGGATCCACTAGCTAATGTATATCTAGAGAATCCTATGTTGGGATATACTTATAGGACATGGCTAATCGCCACTTGTCCATGCGGTTCTAAGTTTAACTTCCATGAAAGGAATATGGGTAATTTTCTCTTGTCCTTACATCGTGTGGCATGGGTAATCACCTCTTGTCATTATATTAGAGAGCATGAGTAATTGCCGTTTGCCTCATCATTAGATTAGCTTCTTAGCATTGGTTCATTTTATGTGAGAAAACCCTAAGAACCCTTATCATGGGAGAAAACCTTTCACAATTCGTGCTTACATGTGTGTATGAGAAATCCTTTCAACAACACAACAACATCATCGTTGATACATCACTCTGAAAGCATGCTTAAAACATTTACATAAACTTCATAAGAATATGCATAATTCCATAATTCACCTTTAAACGTTCAAAGCCCACTTTCAATTATCAATGTCTAGAAAGCATAATTTAGGCATGGGCTCATGGAAATTCATCATAAATTCAGGTAATTCTATCAATTCATGCTTGATTTTATATAATCTTCTTTCATAATCCAAAACCCACATCATATGATCATAACTTGAAAAAGATATGGAGATTACATGGGTTCATGGGTATATCATCATAAAACATGAGTTTAACTCAACTCATGCATAAGAGATCGTACATCAATCATTTAGATCAGCAATTAGGAGAACCCATAACATAGAAGAAAAACCTAACTCAATTGGGAAATTCTAACTTGAAAATAGAAGAATTTGGGAACTGCATGAATGGAAGGAATCCATGGATAAAAACTATCATACCTCAATATCAATTGCTTAACTTCATTGAAAGAATGTATACATGCCTTGTGAACCCTAGCTTGGACCCTTCTTTTTCTTCAAGTTTTCTAGAGATAAATATTTGGTAGGAAGAACTTGATTTCTTTTTGGTGAATTTGAGATAATGATTTTCAACAGGGAAATTTTGGAGGTAAAACACTTATATAAGGTTTTAAGGCATGGGCAAAATGGCATAGTATTAGGCAAAATAATTAGGAAAAGACCCAAAATCCCCTAGAAATAACTGGTGACCCACGACTTATGGACCTTGACCGACGAACCGTGGTCTGAACGACGGACCATGGTCTGACTGACGGTCCATCCTATTGGTCCCTCGATCGGCATCAAAAAATGGAATTTGAAGTCTGGACCATGGGCCCTGAACCACGACCGTGGACCCAACGACGATCCGTTGGTCCAAGTCGTGGTTCGTGGTCCTCTGAACTATTTAGGTGGCCAATCCACGGACCAGACCTATGGTCTGTGGCTCAATATTTGAGCCACAGTTGACCTCCGTCAGATGACACCAGAAGATCATGAAAACTTGCTATGTTGCCATTTCTGAAATCCAAGTTGTTACAGCCTCCAAAATCTTACTATCAATGGTGGAATTGGAGACTTTTCTTGAAACCCTAGCCTTCTTCTTCAAGCTTCTAGAGAGTGAAATATTTGAGAGGATGGATTGTTCTTCTTTTGAGAATTTCGAGATAGTGAATTGATTTGGAAGACTTTGGGGTTAAAAGTGTTTATAAAAGTTTCTAATAGAGGTAAAATGATAGTGTATTTGGCTAGAATAATTAGAAAAAGACACAAAATCCCTCATAAAAATAATTGTTGATTCCCGTCGACGGCTAGACCAACGGTCCTTTGGTCAGACCACACATCATACTGGTTGGCCGTCGATCGAGTTCAGAGACTATGGTTTGTGGACTCCCAAAGATAGACTCAGGTACATTTTGTGGGTGAACCTACGGGCCATACATGCCCAGTCATGGGTAGCCTTTTTTGACTCCAATATCTCTATAAGTCTGGGACTCACCTATGAGACCTACCTAGGACTCTTATGTTGAACGACGTACCATTCTGGTGAACCATTGGAAAGTACTGGAACTTGCAAAATTGTGGGAACATAGATTATCCTACGGTCAGTGTGTCAGACCACATACCGTCGATGGCATCCTTCAGTAGTGGCACTAGGTTATGAAAAACTGAAGTTTTCTCCCATTTTGAATCTGAGGTGTTAAAAAAGGAATATGGGTGACAATGTGGTGCCCAAGGTTCCTCATGTATGGTCGATCCTTTGGCCTAATAGGTGTCACATGGTGAGTTCTCAGTTACTTTCCAAGTATTGGCTCAATCTATGATGACCCAAGCTAATAGGAGGGTTATTTCCCCATGAACCCAATTGTGGGTATATTGGTAATAAGGGTGAGGGACTTTACTAGGATAAATCCTCTAGAGTTTCTCAGTTCGAAAGTTGATGAAGATCCCTAAGAGTTCGTTGAAGAGATTTATAATATACTATAGATTATAGAATTTATACAAGTGGAAAAGGCGAACTAGCCCGCTTTTCAATTTATGAGTGTTGCTCAAGTATGGTTCAATCAATTTAAAGGTCAAAGATAAATTGATGCATGTCCTATTCATTAGGAGAAATTCAAAGGGTATTTTCTTGATCGTGTCTTTCCCCTTGAGATGATGAGGGAAGCGAAAGTTCTTGAGTTCATCTATCTTCGACAAGGGAACATGAGTGTGAAAGAGTATGCATTGAAGTTCACTCAATTGTCAAAGTATGGTCCTAATATAGTTTCTAACTCTAGGGAAAAGATGAGTAATTTTGTATTAGTTGTGTTTGAGATAGTGGTCAAAGAGAGTCATAATGTCATATTGATCAAGGAGATGGACATCTCTCGTTTGATGATGCATGCCCAACAAATTAAAGAAGAAAAGCTAAAGAAGAAGTCAAGAGAGTCAAAAAGAGCGAGGATGGGAGATTGCGACTTTTCTCATTTTAGGTTTGGTGGATGAGGTTGTTGCTAATTCCGGCAAAAGTTCTCCGGTCAAGGTTCTTCAAATATTACGGCTCTAAGTTTCAACAAATATAGGGTGTCTAACCCTAAGTCTGAAGGAGCTGGATCTTCTTTTCTCACTTTCCAAAAGTGTGAAAAGAGTCACTCGAGAAAATTCTTAGCCAGTACAAATATTTTCTATGGTTATAAGAAGAGTGTTCATAAGGTGAAGGATTATCTGATGCAAGCTAGCAAGAGTAAGGAAGGTAGGCATGCTCTCCCTAGTAGTTTTGGTTTGGATACTCCTTGTCAAAATATGTTCTATGCTCTTCAGACTCGAAAAGATCATGATGATTCTCCAGATGTTATAACCGGTATGTTGAAAGTCTTTCATCTTGATGTATATTCTTTGCTTGATCCAGGTGCTACATTGTCTTTTGTGACATCTTATGTGGATATGAGATTTGACGTTAGTCCCAAAATTCTTTTAAACAATATTTAGTCTCTACTCCTAGTGGTGATTATATTGTTGCTAAACGAGTCTATAGATAATGTACCATTTCAATCCTTCGTAGAGTCACTTATATTGATTTAGTAGAGCTTCATATGCTAGACTTTGATGTTATTCTTGGTATGGATTAGCTTCACTCTAGTAATGCTTCCATTAAATGTAGAACCCGCGTAGTCCAACTTCAGTTTCGATGAACCTATCTTAGAATGGAAATATGGAAATTCAATGCCTAAGGGTTAGTTTATATCTTTCCTAAAGTAAAGAAGATTTCTAAGGGTTGAATTTATCATCTTATTGGGTTAAGGATACAAATTTTGAAACCTCTACATTATACTACCTCGAGCTAAGTCCAGTCTGGATGGTGAGTGCTAGAACCTACATTATACAACAATGTAGCACAGAAGTATGCGTCAATACTTTGAATGTACTGACTATGCCGGATATATGCTAAGACGAACAAAATAAAAATTGAATGTGGATATAGATATAATAAAGCATAACTGAAAGTTGAGTTGGATGCAATGGCTAAGTACCAATCATGAAGATATAACATGCTTAACTTAATATTGAAATAAATATTGACTACATGGTCAATGCAACATGAATCTGACTATGGGAGATACTATTAACTCACATAAACCACGTGAGCTAAACCTAAAGTCCGATGTATACACCCATAGAGAGGACCCAATATACCTTACTAGGGTATTAAGTAATGACTGTAGTGTGATCACTAAAACCGATGCCTAACAGAGGGGACTTATAAACCTACGATGGCATGTAGTTCTTGAACTTTAGAGTATGCAGAACCCTAGACCAGCTTGGTGCTAAGTTTATTCCCAACTGAATATAAAGCTATAAATGCAACTGTAATAGCGAATAATGCAATATACTACTGATTATCTTAGAATTCATCATACATATATTGAAAGATTTGCCATTCAAATTTCGAACCATGATTGTCGAACTGATCTACCTGGAAAGTATAATTCAGGAAATATGGATAATTAACACAAGCTAGGGTTTCTATGTTTTATACATGGGACTATACTAATTCTCCAAGAAATATGTAATTAATATCATGGAAACTATAGCAACTGAATTCCAATGGATCCCTAAAATTTAGGAACCCTAGGTCTAAACAATTTATGGAGAAGTTGAAGATTTGACTTAATTCTAAGGACCTAATGGGTGAAAGGAACCCACTAGTGAAATCCCACATACCTGGTGAAGAAAACTAGGAAAAATCCTTTGGATTCCAGGGCTAAACTTGAAGGAGAGCTCTACATGTTCTTGAGAGAAAATTGTTGCTTCTTTCTCTTATTTTCTTTCTAGGTCTAGTGATTTTAGAAGAATGATTGTTTTAGGTAGTTTCCGACTAATTAATTAGGCTTAGACTGAGTAAACTGACCTACTTTAAGTACCAAATAGTATAGTTTAAGTACCAAACGCATAGGGGAAAACACCATTATGACCCTCACTTAAAACTAACGAGGTATCCTTCAAAAGGGGCTTCACGAGCCGTGTAAGGCATCATGGCCCGTCTAGTGTGTCGTGTTGTTGGCCTGCCTAACAAGGCTTCACTAAAATGAGCATATATTTTGACTCCGAGCTCAGAATTAGGCAAACTTTGTGGCGTTGGAAAGAGGATCGAAAGACCTTTAATATGATATGTCATGGGCCATATAATTTTTTTTGTTCTGAGAGATATGACCATTTGAAGTTGACCCAAAACTCAAAACTTTATAAGTACCTTTTGCGGACAACTTCCCAGTTCATGTGAAACTTCATGGACCTTCTAGGCATTTGTGGTCCTTCATAGTTGCCTTGGGGTGCAACCTCACTGTCTGGGTGACTTGTACGAACCCCTAGAACGGCCGCACATGTCACCACAGGCCATTTGAGGCACCGTCAAGGTAACTCGTGCCTAGGGGCAGTCCTGGATGGTCACACGATACCCTTAGAGAGTCATGGACTCTAGAATGGCATGTCTAAGATGTCGTGAAGGTTTCGTGGTCCATTTTGGGTTCGTGGACTTGCCTGTTTGTCCTTTATAGTTGTTTCTTGAAGTCCAAAGTGTTACAATATCTCCCTCTTGGGATTATTCATGTCACGCCCCAAACTCGAGGGGTGCAACTACCTACTAATGCCAAAACTCACGCCCTAGACGACCCTGCTGAACCATTTGCTACTAGCACATGGCAGCCACACACAATCAAGAAAACAAACAAGTATATCTCGGCTTAAAACTAAGCCATCAACCGGTACGGCCCTTGTCAACTGATCTATAAAAGAAATAGCTACTCCCCGGGGATCGTATAAATAAATAGCCAACTAGCACAGAAGTCCTGATTAGGCCGTCGAGGCCACCATGATATCTATACCAAAACTAAAAGCACGCATATATCAATACAATACATCAAACAGGTCACAAGTTTCGGCAAACCAACAACATTGGCCAGTATGGCCATAACATAGCTATACACCCCACACACTAGTCAGAAAGCCTCTAAGAGTAGTAAAGATTAGCGGGACAGGGCCCCAGCCTACCCATAAAGATATATACAACAGAAGGTAACAAATCACCCAACTCTGGCAGCTCCGGAGAAAGGGGCTAGTCAACCGGGTAAAATTCAATCCTAGTGCTGGGGAGGTCTACTCGGTCATCTGTCAGGACCTGCATGCATGAATATAGCTACCCCAAGGCAATGGGGCGTCAGCACAAAATAATGTACAAAGTATTAAAGGCAATACACTATGAGGAGATATCCTCATCTACTGGAATAATCTGATAAATAAATCAAGGATAAGATAAGTATACTGACCTGATCCTAAATCTAAACTTATCGAAAATAATGAAACAACAACTTAACCAAGCCCCCAAAAGCTTGGCAGGTACAAACAGCACACAAGACCACCTACTTAAGCCCCCAAAAGCCCGGAAGGTGCCAATAAGCCTATATACCCCTATCGTTAGTCCCCTAACCCTGTAAGACGTCACATATCCATCTAAGGCATTTATATAGCCCCATAGGCAGCACATAGCTTTCTTAGCCATAAACATACCTTATAAACAACTCATATCCCTCTTAGGCAACAACATGGCCATGTAGGAAGCATATAGCCTTTTTAGGCATCAATATAGCCCTGTAGGCAACTCATAGCCCTTTTAGTCATCCATATAGCCCTGTAGGAAGAACATAGCCCTTCTAGGCTTAGATCACATTCCTGCAGCTAACCACAATAGCCCCAAGGGAAACAATAACAATCCAATTGCTAAAATTGAGCAATTTAGTTATAAGCAACCTATACAAATAGCCTCTAAGTCATGTCTAACATAGGGATGGTACTAACTGAATAAGAATCCCGATAAGGGAGGATTATATCAACTTAAACAGCCAACAATCAACAATAATGGCTACAAGTGTAACAAGGATAACAACCCAATTGCATTGCTCCTAAGCTTTAAGGAAACTTGTCATAAGTAGGGAATAACCTTAACATACCTTTCCAATGAGCGCTCGAAAGACTGTAGTTCCTTCACGAAAGTTATTACTTATGTTCTAAGCTTCGCAAACACTATATATACACAGCCAGAACGCACCTATAAACAGTTCATAATGGATCCACTAAGTTATGCATAAAAGCAATAAGGAATTATCTAAAAAGTATGATCTTTTACCCATGTTGGCATACATAGCTTATGAGGATTTTGAGTTGTCTGAACCCATCCCCATATCGGTGCTTAATACTACTCCCAGTATATATATATATATATAAAACTCATGCTAATATGATTGAAAGCATAACTCCTCCTCAATTTGAGATAATTATTCAAAGGTTCTCTTAAAAGAGATAATGCTCAAAACTTCTCATAAACTCATTTAGATATCAAGGTTTCTTTTCGTTTTAAATGTAAAAGTGTTACATATTTTGGAATACTAAGTCCCCTCATAATCATTTGGAAAAAAATAAACTCAATTCTCCTCATCCTCATACTCATTTACTGAAGTCTTAAAACAAGTTATAAATAATTGTGGAAGACTTCTCAAAAATGACTCAAAGATTTTCACAAACTCTACTCTTAATCTTTACTTGAATTTTAAATGTGAATTTAAGAATTATTATTAGGATATATAGGATCTCTCAATGATTTGATGAAGGTTTAGATGGTTGATAAAAAGAAAAAAGCGAAGACACATATTGGAAAACACCGGCGTGACGCGAAGAGGTATTAATATTTTTGGTCGCGAAATATATTTTGAGACAGAGGACTCTATATCCTCTCCGCAACGCAGAGAGGGATAATTATCTAAGCACTGAATTTATAAAGCACCTTCAGGATGCAGACCTGGATGCAAATTTTTGGCTAATCTTTTATTCCTCCCCAAAACTCGATCCAACTGATACCCAATGCAATTCCATGGTCTAATTTCATGAAATTTCACAAACCCAGAATGCTTTCAATGAAAACAACACAAAACTCAGTCAAGAGACTCAACTGTAACATCACGCCTTAGAAAAAGCTAAATATAGAAAGCACTAAATTGGAAATAGCTAAATGTGAAATTTTTCAAGTTATGCTTAAGTTGTGAGTTTTAGATCAAGTTCAAACAACCATAACTTTCAGTGCAAGATAATTTAGGTGGCCCATAAGATATCAAATTAAAGTTCTTGTAATCCTCTTTCAAATGTCACTGAGTTTTCTAAGTTTCGAGCTCATATGAGAAAGATATGTCCGTTTGAAGTTATCCTGTCCAGTTAAGGAAAGTTACCCGAATTAATGAGGGGTATTTTGGTCTTTGCCTTACCATATCAGCTTTAAACGAATTTAGTAATATTTTTGGGGTCAAATCTTATTTGGGCCAGTTTGCATATTCCCAAATATGCTGAAGGTTTTAGAAGAGAGTTCAAGAAGAGGAAAAAAAGGAGAAAAGGAAGAACAAACAATGTTTTCGCAAATCGAGGTATGTAAGTTTTCATAGTGTTGTATTCGTTCAGCCACATGCCAATCATGATTTACATATTTGAATTCGTCCATAAAGATTGAAAGATTTAAGTTCTTGAGTTATGTTCTTGAAATATTGCTTTCGTTCTTGGATCAGGATGGGTTTGATTAGTTCTTGAGGTAATTGTATTGAGTTTAACAATTGTCTTTTAGTAGATTTTCATGTACTTGTATTGGGTAATTGAATCTAAGGAGAATTAGAGAAAAGAAATTGATTCTAGACAAATTAGGGTAAGAAAATGAGAAGAAATATTGGTCGGATAGCTCTAGATGAGGGGTGGCGCGGCGCGCCCCAGATGCCCCAGATGTGCCAGAGGGTCTGGGGCAGCGCGCCAGTAGTGTACCATTTTGAGCTCTCTGAAGTTTAGGGGTTGGCGCCCCTCACCAACAGTGCGCCAAGGTCGCCTGCCCCCACCATTTTTCCAATGTTTGCTTTGTCTAAGTCCTTTTAAAGTATACCTTTAATTCCTATTGATTCTAACTACTCTAAACTACATCTAAGCATCGATAGATCATTCATAAGATGAATCATAAACCTTGAATCCATAATTCAAATTCAAGGTAGAGCTAAGAGTAAAGTCTTCAGAGTTCCTTCCAGTCTTTTTGAGAAGTCTTTTACAATAATTTAAACTTGTTTTAAGAGTTGAGTACATTAGTTGAGGAAGTGTAAAGTTGAGTTTCATTTTCTTTAAAATGATATATGGGAACTAAGTATTCCCAAGAATAAATATTTTTACATTTAAGATGAGAGGAAACACCGATTTCCAAAATAGTTCATGAGGAGTTTTAAGTACTATCTCTTTTAAGAAAAACCTTTTGATTAATAATCTCAAAGTTGAGGAAGAGAAAATTCTTTTTAAAACATATGAGCTAAGTTATATTTTAGGATTAGTATTGAGCACCGATATGGGGGAGGGTTCTAACAACTCACAGCCCCCATAAACCCTATAGCCAATGTGGGTAGAAAGGGTCATACTTTTTAGATGATTCCTTATTGCTTTTTAAGCATAGACTAGTAGATTCACTTAGTTAAGGATGCTCGTACATTCCTTATTCCCCCATTGCATGCTCGTACATTCCATGTACTGACGCCATTTGGCCTGTATCTTTCATGAGGCGAATACAGGTAACCAGGATAATCAACAAGCGCGTTGTTGATCCAGTCGAGTTCTAGAATTGTTTGGTAAGCCTCCTTGCTTCGGAGGATCCCTCATTTCAGTTTTTTTATTAGGATGTTGTGGGTCTTGTTCCGATGCCCATCTCAGTTAGTAGAGGCTTCATAGATAGATAGATAGTAGTTCATAAGTCTTTTCATTTTAAGTTGTTTATGTTGAGACTTGAGTTGCCTCTTTAGCCAATTGAATGTTTATTTCTAAATATTCTGAGGTTAAGTATTTGATACTTTTGAGTTCATTTATTGATGAGTAAGTCCTCCGCTAAGAGTTGAGCAAGGTCAAGGGTTCGCTTGGGGCTAGCAATGGTTCTTGAGTGTCAGTCGCTCCCAAGGTGTAAGCTTAGGCCGTGACAAAGTTAGTATCAGAGCACAGAGTTCAAGAATCCTAGGGTGTCTATGAAGCCATGTCTGTAGAGTATTAGATATCGATGTGAAGCGCGCCATATCTATAAATAGGAGGCTGTGATATTTAGGAACTATCTCACTTCTTTCATACTCTTTTCGTGCGATAGAGTTCATCTCTATAAAAGTTTCTTTCTAATTCGTACTTGCACGTATTTTTCATATCATGCCTCCACGAAGTGTTTTTTGAGGTCGTCTTGCTAGGAAAAACATTGAGTCAAGTGGTTACCAACCAAGCTGAGCAATAGATAGGGGTTCGACATGATGTGGCTGATATGTCCAGAATCCGTGAGTTCTTAAAGATGAATCCTCCAAACATCACTGGTTTATGTGTCACTAAGGATTCGAAAAACTTTGTGGAGGAGTTGTAGAAAGTGTTTGAGATGATGCATGTTGTTGATGCTGAGTTGTAACACCTCGAAAACTAGTAGGCTAAAATAGAGCTTGACGTTAGGATTAGAGTATTGAATGTAACTCCCCGTACTTTAAAATAAATGTTTTCATATTAGGACGTTAAGGTATGACCCCCCCCCCCCAAGGACCAACCATGGGTCCTTGAAGAGGACCCCTAAAAACTGCCTTAGCAGAGACCAACAGAGGAAACCCATGCCTCGTAGGTCAGATTATACCCCATGGGTGAGGGGTCTTGGGTCAGTGTCGTAGAAACTGCTCACACACACCAACCCACAGATGACTAGTACGCTATGTGGGTCCACCCACGGACCGTGGTCGTGGGGTCATGGGTGATGACCTGCAACCTATTTTAGGGAATTAGTTAGGGGCACTTTGGGGTATTCCAATTTTATTTAATACTAAGTGAAATCATTTTACTCTAAATTAGACAAACTATATATGTATTTTAGACCCCTAAATTAATTCATCTTCTTCATTATTTCTAAATCCTAAAACAAAACCAACTCTTCACCAAAAATTCTCTCTCTCTAGAACTTCAAGGAAGAAGAAGAAGGAAGTTGGGGTTACTCTTCAAGGAGCAAGTAATTCTACTCAAATTCATTGTATTTCATTGCTAAGGTATGGTAGCTCTTCATCCATGGATATAATTCATCATGAAGCCCCTTCAAAAGCTCCAAATTTAAAGCTAGAAATCCCAAAAGTTAGGGGTTTACTTCAATCTCATGGATTCCATTCAAATTCATTTTTAATGATTGAGTTATGTTTTATTATGGATAAATTGATGATTTTATATGGTTTTATGCTGAATTCCCCAAGAATCCATTAAATTCCCCTATTTTCCCAAATTGGATCTCAAAGTGTGGGTATTGATTGATGCAAGTAGACTATTATAGAATTATGCATGTAGTAATTGAACTACTTGAATTATGATTATATCCATGTCTAATGCAGTTAATTCTAGATGTGTTGATTGAATATGATCTATGATCCTTGAAGGCAAAGGTATGAGAATTAGGTATTATTATGAGATTTATGTATGTCTTTTTTTAACACTTTGAGAGTAAAGTGATTATGATTATGATCTTGTTGTGTGTTGTTCAAAGGTTATTCTCATTTACACAACTATGTATGAATATGATATGATGTGAATGGTTTTCTCACAATATGATGATTCTAAGGTTGAAAGGTTTTCTCACCTATTTGCATCTAGGAGCTTTTTTATGAATTATGTTGGATTGAGTGTCAAGACATTCATTCCATTATTATTAATTAAGTCAAAACTTAATATGTACTCCATGGGAATTAATGCTTAGCAGCGAGTCGATATTGATATGAGATAAGAGCCTTCATATTAGTAGAGGCCAAGTTTCTAGAAGAAATCTCTTGGGATAGAAGCCCTCACAATAGTAGAGGCTGGGTTCCTAGTAGAAATCCCCTTATCCCATAAAATATGTGCCCTCATAGGTTATTAGCTAGTGGATCAACCTAAGATAAGAGTATGGTTCTACCTTAGGCAAGTAGAATAACCCTTTTCGGTGTGGGAGTCTCTGGATTCCATATTTCTCTCACATGGTCTATGGCAGTTAAGGCTTATTTCCCACAAGAACATTATGAACAAGAATATGAATTATGAACTATGCTTACTGAAGAAGCTTTACTTAGCATGGGTGGGATTTATGGAGTCTTATTCAATCATTGCAAAAGTATGCTTTGAGGTACCTATGGTATGTTTCCATTATGTTATGATGATCTATATGTTGACTATGCTTATGACTTATGCAGTTTTCCACTTTATTCATGATGATCTTTAAACTTGGTAAAGTGCATGTTTTCAACTAAAATGTCCTTTTTAGCATGTTTTCAAGGTTTTATGGATAACTATCATACATAGTGCATCTTTATACTAACACCTACTTTTCCTATACTTTTCCCAAGTGCACGGACCTGTTCTTAAGGCGGTCAACATTGGGCTACAGCTTGGAGTCGAATTTTCTCCTAGCTCATAATGTCACGATTCGAGGATGGATGTTTCGCTTGTAGTTTCATTTCTAGTATTTCCTTTTTGGACTATGTTGTATGGGTTGTGTCCCTTTTCATTTGAACTATTGCAATAGATAGCTATGTTGAGACTTAGAGTCTAGACTTTCGCTTTTGTCTTTTGTGAAAATTTTAGACTTGGACTTGAAATGTGTTTTTACTCTTATTATTCTATTGCTTATGTTATGATATGCTAAGTGGTTTATATGGAGTTTTTCGGGGTTCTATACGCCATGTTACTTCGAGGGGGTACCCTTGGGTCGTGACAAACTTGGTATCAGAGCACCAAGTTTAGAATGATTCTAGGATCATGTCATGTCTCATAATCTACGTCTAGTAGAGTCTTGTTCATAAGTGTGAAGCGCGCCACATTTATGGATGAGAGGCAACAAAATGATTAGGAAACTACACTTTTTTCATTACTCTTAAGTCGTGCCATAGAGTTTAACTCTATAAAGTCCCTCTCGTAATCCTTCTCTTGTGTCTTCAGGTTATGAATACACGAAGGGTTAATGCTAGAAGGATGGAGGATGACAATGTGAATCAACGATCTCCTCCTCAAGATTATCAAGCTTCAGTTGATCCTTTGGTTGAGAATGTGACCCATGCGGAGTTTAGGTCTACTATCCAACTGTTGGCTCAAGCCATGACGGCTCAAGTCAATAGAGAGGTTGTAGCTCCGGTGAATCCTAATGTGAATTCGGCGGCTTCAAGGGTGAGAGATTTTGCAAGAATGAACCCCCTAGAATTTCATGGCTCCAAATTGGAAGAGGACCCTCAAGAATTTGTGGATGAGGTTTACAAAATACTTTCTATCATGGGGGTTACTTCGGTAGAAAAAGCGAAGTTATCCACTTACCAAATGAAAGTTTTTGCTCAAGTGTGGTATGATCAATGGAAGGGAGAGAGACTCGTAGGAGCGGGCCCGGTAGAATGGGAATTGTTTAAATCGGCATTTCTTTATAGATTCTTTTTCCTAGAGTTGAGGGAAGCTAAGATGCAAGAGGTCATTAACCTTCGATAAGGTACTATGAGTGTGAAGGAGTATGCTCTTAAGTTCACCCAACTATCCAAGTATGCTCCAACTATAATGGCGGAATCAAGGGCTAAGATGAATAAGTTCGTTATAGGAGTGTCCGACTTGGTAGAAAAAGAATGTCGTATGGCAATACTCATTGGTGATATGAATATCTCATGTCTTATGGTGCACGCCCAAAAATTGAGGAGTCAAAGCTCATAAAGTAATAGAAGGTGAAAAGAGCTAGAATCGGTGATGGGAACTTCTCCAATGCTAAGTTTGATGGACAAGGTCGACCAAGGTTCAAACAAAGTTCTTCCAACCAAGGCTTCTCCTGTGCTCCAAGGGTTAACAAAGATAGGGTTTCTAACTCTAAAGCTCAAGCAGGTAATGGTAGTGGTTCTTATGTTGCTAGATCTACTTCTTCAAAGTATGGAAAAAAGCATGAGGGTAAGTGCCTAGTTGGCACGGATGGATGCTATGGTTGTGGGAAGAGTGGTCACAAAATGAGAGATTGTCCTATGCTTATGGCTAAAGGAAGAGAGGGCAAGCAAGCTCCTCCTAATGGTTCAAACTTTGATGCTCCCAAGAAAACCCGCTTATATGCTCTCCAAACCCAAGGTGACCAAGAGAGCTCCCCAGATGTAGTGACTGGTATGTTAAAAGTCTTTCTTATTGATGTGTATGCCTTGTTGGATCCCGGTGCTACTTTATCTTTCGTGACTCTCTTTGTGAAAAGGTGGTTTGATGTTCCTCCAAAAGAGTTATTAGAACCTTTTTCTGTCTCTACCCCCGTTGGTGATTCTGTGGTGGCTAAGAGGGTTTATAGAAGATGTCCCATTTCCTTATCCCATAAAGCTACTCTTGTTGATTTGGTAGAGCTTGACATGTTAGACTTTGATGTTCTCTTGGGTATGGATTGGTTGCATGCATGTCATGCCTCTATTGATTGTAGAACTCGGGTGGTTAGATTCCAATTTTTGAATGAGCCTATATTAGAGTGGAAAGGAGGAAATTATATGCCTAGAGGTTAATTTGTGTCCAACCTTAAAGCTAGGAAGATTATCTCGAAAGGTTGGTTTTACCATATTGTAAGGGTGAGGGATGTAGATTCTGAAACCCCTTCTGTTGAGTCGGTTCCCGTGGTAAATTAGTTCTCAAAAAGTTTTCCCCGATGATTTGCACGGTATTACTCCTGAGCGGGAAATAGTATTTGGTATTGACCTTCTTCCGAATACGCAACCTATCTCCATTCCTCCTTATAAAATGGCTCCGGCCGAGTTAAAGGAGTTGAAAGAACTGTTGAAGGATCTATTAGACAAGGGTTTTATTCAATCGAGTATCTCTCCATAGGGTGTTCCGGTGTTATTTCTTAGAAAGAAGGATGGATCTCTTATAATGTCTATCGATTATCACCAGTTGAACAAAATGACCATTAATAACAAGTATCCCCTTTCATGAATTGATGACTTGTTTGACCAACTTCAAGGGGCTAATTATTTCTCTAAGATTGATCTTCATTTGGGTTATCACAAGTTGAGGGTGAGAGGAATTGGCATTCCAAAGATGACTTTCCGAACAAGATATGGTCACTATGAGTTTCTAGTAATGTTCTTTGGTTTGACTAACGCTCCGGAGGCATTCATGGACTTAATGAATAGAGTATTCTGACAATATCTAGACATGTTTGTCATAGCGTTTATCGGTGTTATTTTGATCTATTCAAGAAGTGAGAATGAACATGTTGACCATTTGAGAATTGTGTTACAAGTTCTTAAAGACCACAATTTTTTTGCAAAGCTTAGCAAGTGTGAATTTTGGTTAAGGTCTGTAGCATTCCTTGGCCATATTGTGTCAAGTAATGGTATTGAGATAGATCCTAAGAAGACGGATGCGGTCAAGAGTTGGCCTAGACCTCTATCACCGATAGACATTAGAAGTTTCTTGGGTTTGGCCGTTTATTATAGGAGATTTGTTGAGGGTTTTTCTTCCATTGCTTCTCTTTTGACAGCTTTGACTCAAAAGAAAGCTAAGTTTGTGTGGTCGGAAGCTTATGAGAAGAGTTTCCAAGAGTTGAAAGATATACTTACTTCCACTCCGGTGTTGACCTTACCATAAGGTACGGATAGTTTTGTGGTGTATTGTGATGCCTTTAGAGTTAGGTTGGGATATGTGCTTGTGAAAAATGGTAAGGTGATTGCCTATGCTTCAAGGCAACTTAAAGTCCATGAGAAGAATTATCCTACTTATGACCTTTAGTTAGCAGCGGTTGTGTTTTCCTTTAAAATATAGAGGCATTATCTTTATGTGGTGCATGTTGATGTGTTTACCTATCACAAGAGCTTACGATATTTGTTTAGTCAAAAGGACTTGAATCTTCACCAAAGAAGGTGGTTAGAATTATTGAAGGATTATGACATGAGTGTTCTTTATCACCCTGGCAAGGCCAATATGGTAGTGGATGCTCTTAGTCGATTGTCTATGGGTAGTGTGGGTCATGTAGATGATGGTAAGAAAGAGTTGGTTCATGATATTTATAGGTTGGCCCGGTTAGGTGTTCAACTAGTGGATTCCACCAATGGGTCTGAATAGTCCTTTGGGATGGATGTGAAGGCAAAGCAAGAGCTTGATCCTATTTTGGTAGAAATGAAAGAGGCGGTACTTAAGAAAGTTGTTGAGGCTTTCTCCCAAGGGGGAGATGGTGTTCTTCGTTACCAAGGTCGATTATGTGTTCCAGATGTTGATAGTCTAAGGGAACAAATTTTAGAAGAAGCTAATAGTTCTCGGTATTCTATCCACCCAGGAACAACCAAGATATACCATGATCTACGGGAAGTCTATTGGTGGAACGGGATGAAGAAAGATATTGCGGTATTTGTAGCCAAATGTCCTAATTGTCAACATGTTAAGGTTGAGCATCAAAGTACGAGAGGATTTTCCCAAGATATAAGTATTCCCACTTGGAAATGGGAGGATGTGAATATGGATTTTATTGTGGGTTTGCCTCGCACCCGAAAGCAACATGATTCTATTTGGGTCATTATAGATCGGATGACAAAATCAGCCCACTTCATTCCCGTCAAGGTTTCTTTTTCGGCGAAAGACTACGCTAAGTTGTATATAAAAGAGATAGTGAAGTTTCATGGGGTTCCCTTATCCATTATTTCCGATCAGGGTACTCAATTTACTTCACACTTTTGGAAGTCATTCCAAAAAGGTCTTGGCACTAAGGTTAATCTTAGCATCCTCAAACCGATGGGCAAGCGGAGCATACCATCCAAACATTGGAAGATATGTTAAGGGCATGTGTTATTGAATTCAAGGGCAATTGGGATGATCACTTGCCATTAATAGAGTTTGCCTACAATAATAGTTATCACTCAAGTATTGGTATGGCCCCCTTTGAAGCCTTGTATGGTATGAGATATATGTCTCCCGTTGTTTGGTTTGAGGTACGTGAAATTGCTCCTATTGCTCCCGAATTAATTTATGAAGCTATTAATAAGGTCCGACTCATTAGAGAGAGGTTGAGGATGGCCCAAAGTCTGCAAAAGTCTTATGCCGATGTTACAAGAAGGGATCTAGAATTTGAGGTTAATGATTGGGTCTATCTAAATATCTCACCTATGAAAGGTGTGATGAGGTTTGGCAAGAAGGAAAAACTTAGTCCATGGTATGTGTGCCCATACCAAATTTTGAAACGTTTTGGGAAAGTTTCCTATGAGTTAGATTTGCCAAATGAGTTGGCTCTGGTGCATCCGGTGTTTCATGTTTCTATGCTCAAGAAGTGTATTGGAGATCCGGCATCCATTATCCCCTTAGAAGGGTTGGGGGTTGATGAGAGTATTTCATATGAGGAAGTTCCGATAGAGATCCTAGACCGGCAAGTTAAAAGGTGGAGAAATAAGGAAATAGCTTCCGTGAAGGTTTTGTGGAGGAACCATCTAGTTGAGGGTGCTACTTAGCAGGCCAAGGCCGATATGAAGTCCCGCTATCCTCATCTTTTTCCTTCTACTCCTACCCTAGCTTGAGGTAAGTAGTTCCTCTTGAGTTTTCCTTGTTTTGGGAGTCATGTGTGTTATTTGAGTTTCTCATGATTTCCTTATGTTATGCATGTTTTTGAGAAATTCATGTTTAGTAAGAAAATGAGTTTTTATGATTGATTTCCTCATATTGTTATGCATTGAGTATTAGTTGCCTCGATGCTTTATGAGATGAATTGTTGAGCATACTTTACATATTTTTTTTGAAATTATATGGCATAAAGGCTCCATGAACTTGTGTTTAGCATGTTTTTAGTTTGGAGAAGGTAGTTCCTCCTATAAATATGAGAAATGTTGAGTTTGCATGCATAATGGGTTGATAGATGTAATTCCTATTTCCTTGTGATGCATTGAATTATGTTTGAGTTGGAGTTGAAGTTTCTCCTTTGAATTGTGCATTATTTTGATGTTGCATGCATGATGGGCTACTAGTCTTGAGTCTTTAATTCCGTAAGGTGTCTAGATCATCATTCGAGGACGAATATTCCCAAGGGGGTGATATTGTAACACCCCGAAAACTACTAGGCTAAACTAGAGCTTGACATTAGGGTTAGAGTCTTGAATGTAACTCCTTGTACCTACAAATAAATGTTTTCATGTTAGAACGACAAGGTACGACCCCCCCCTAAGGACCAACCATGGGTCCTTGAGAATAACCCCTAGAAACTGCTTGGGCAGTGACAAACGAAGGCAACCCACACCTCGTGGTTCAGACCATTCCCCGTGGGTGAGGGGTCGTGGGTCAGTGTCCCAGAAATAGACCACACACACCCACCCATGGATGACCAACACGCAACATGGGTCCACCCATGGACCATGGTCGTGGGGTCGCGGGTGGTAACCTGCAACCTGTTTTGGGGAATTATTAAAGGCACTTTAGGGTTTTCCGGTTTTAATTAATACTAAGGGACATCGTCTTACTCTAAATTAGACTAACTATATAAGTATTTTAGACCCCTAAATTAAGTCATATTTCTCATTATTTCTAAATCCCAAAACAAAACCAACTCTTTACCAAAAATTCTCTCTCTAGAACTTCAAGGAAGAAGAAGGAAGGAAGTTGGGGCTAGGGTTCAAGGAGCAAGTTTTTCTACTCAAATTCGTTGGATTTCTTTTCTAAGGTATGGTAGATCTTCATCCATGGATATAATTCATCCATGGAGCCCCTTCAAAACGGCAAATTTAAAAGCTTAAAATCCCAAAAGTTAGGGTTTAACTTCAATCTCATGGATTCCTTTCAAATCCATTTTAATGATTGAATTATGTTTTATTATGGATAAATTGATGATTTTATTTGGTTTTATGTTGAATTCCCCAAGAATCCATGAAATTCCCCTATTTTCCCAAATTGGATCTCAAAGTATGGGTATTGATTAATGCAAGTAGAATATTATAAAATTAAGCATGTAGTAATAGAATACTTGAATTATGATTATATCCATGTCTAATGTAGTGAATTCTAGATGTGCTGATTGAATATGATCTATGATCCTTGAAGGGAAAGGTATGAGAATTAAGTATGATTATGAGATTTATGTATATGCTTTATGAACACTTTGAGAGTAAAGTGATTATGATATTGATCTTGTTGTATGTTATTCAAAGGTTATTCTCATTTACACCTATGTATGAATATGATATGATGTGAATAGTTTTCTCACAATATGATGATTCTAAGGTTCAAAGGCTTTCTCACCTATTTGAATCTAGGAGCTATATTATGAATTATGTTGGATTGAGTGTCAAGACATTCCTTCCATGATTATGAATTAAGTCAAGACTTAATATGTAATATGTGGGAATTAATTCTTACCACCGAATGGATATTTATATGAGATGGGAACCCTCACGTTAGTAGAGGCCAGGTTTCTAGAAGCAATCTCTTGGGATGGAAACCCTCATGATAGTAGGATTGGGTTTCTAGTAGCAATCCCCTTATCCCATAAACTATGTACCCTCATAGGTTATTAGCTAGTGGATACACCTAAGCTAAGAGTATGGTTCTACCTTAGGCAAGTAGAACAACCCTTTTCGGTGTGGGAGTCACTGGATTCCATGTTTAGCTCACATGGTCTATGTCGGTTAAGGCTTATTTCCCACAACAACATTATGAACAAGAATATGAATAATGAACTATGGTTACTCAAGATGCTTTACTTAGCATGGGTGGGATTTATGGGGTCTTATTCATGCATTGCACAAGTATGCTTTGAGGGTACTTATGGTATGTTTCCATTATGTTATGATGATCTATATGTTGGCTATGCTTATGACTTATGCTTATTTACACTTTCTTCATGATGATCTTTAAACTTGGTAAAGTGCATGTTTGCAACTAAAATGTCCTTTTTAGCATGTTTTCAAGGTTTTATGCATGACTATCATACTTAGTGCATCTTTGTACTAACGCCTACTTTTCCTATACTTTTCCCAAGTGTAAGGTCTGGTTCTTAAGGTGGTCATCATTGGGCTAAAGCTTGGATTCAACTATTCTCCTAGCATGTGGTGAGTCCTGATGATTCGAGGATAGATGTTTCACTCGTAGTTTCATTTCTAGTATTTCCTTTTCGGACTATGTTGTATGGGTTATGTCCCTTTTCATTCGAACTATTGTAATAGATGGCTATGTTGAGACTTAGAGTCTAGATATCCGCTTTTGTCTTTTATGAAAATTTTAGATTTTGACTTGTAATGCGTTTTTACTCTTATTATTCTATTGCTTATGTTATGATATGCTAAGTGGCTAGTATGGAGTCTCGCAGACAGCTTGATTCGATTTGGATGATTGTAGATTGAATGACTAAATCATCCCATTTCAGTTTTGTTATTACGATATCGTGGATCTTGTCCCGACGTCCATCTCAGTTAGTAGAGGCTTTATAGATAGATAGATAGTAGTTCATGAGTCTTTTCATTTTCAGTTGGTTATGTTAAGACTTGAGTTGCCTCTTTGGCAAGTTGAATGCTTATTTCTAAATATTATGAGTTTAAGTATTTGAGACTTTTGAGTTAAAGCTTCTTTTGAGTTCATTTATTGATGAGTAAGTCTTCTTCTAAGAGTTGAGCCAGACCAAGGGTTCGCTTGGGGCTAGCAATGGTTCTTGAGTGTCAGTCGTGCCCAGGGTGTGTAGGCTTGGGGGGTGACATCAAATATTTCGCAAAACCTCACCTCAAGGATTTCAAAGACATCAATTATCAATTAAACTCAAGAAATTCTCAAGAACTCAATAATCAACTTCAAGAATGAATTCATGGGTAAAATCTTACATGATTGGCGTGAGAGCAAACAAACCCAACACTATGAAATATTACATACCTCAAAAGAACTAAGTTCTTTGGCGAAAATCCTCAAAACTCGATGAACGCTTGAGACTTTCTCTCTTTTTCCCCTCTTGAACTTTGCCCTAGTTTCTTGAATGCTTTAGACTTGAGTGAGAACTGATTTTAATCAGATGTGACCCCTAGTTGGGTAAACAAAATGTGTAGGCCTGGTGGGGTAAGGAAAAGAAAAAAAATACCCCTCCTTAAAACGGATGAATTTCCTTAACTAGACAGCCTGGACTCAAACGATCATATATCCTTAATCCGAACTCGAAATTTAGCAAATTTGGTGGCGTTAGAAAGAGGACTCAACGACCTTCGATTTGATATCTCATGGGCCACCTAACTCATCATGTGCTGAAAGTTATGGTCATTTGAAGTTGACCCAAAACTCACAATTAATAATAACTTGAACAAATCTCGATCTACCTCTTTCCAATTTAGTTCTTTCTAAATTTAGCTCTCTCTAAGACCGAGGTGTTACAAATACACTCTAACCCCCTTAGAAATACAATGGATGAAAAGGAGAATAAAGACATAACATTTTTCTGTTAACTGTTATGTATTGTTTTTGATTTTGGAGTAAATTTGGATATTTTATGTTATAATTTTGTATATTAGTGATGATTTAATTGTAAGCACACCTCAAAATTAATCTTGCCCTTTGTATTCCTCAACATGAGCAAAGCTTGATAACTCAGGTGCAATATGATGACTTGCACCACCATTTTTTGGGGGTACGTAATTGATAGGTGAGGGATTCATATTTTTGGTAGAGTGGTAGGTGGTAGTGTGGTAGGTGAGGTATTAACTAGCCATATTTTATTATAATATTCTTTTTTCAAGGGTGTTAATCTTGATATCTCTTTAATATTATTTATGATATATTCTAGATATAACAGATCTTGGGTTCTTTGGTACATATATAAATTTTCTTCCATTAATTTTTCTAATAGTTTTATATCTTCCATAGATTCTGTCCAATATCGTAAATATTCGTAGTTCATTTTAATCTGGATTTATTTCTAAATCATATCATTCTATTCTTTCGAGGTCTAAATCATGTAGGTATATTACATACCATTGTTGATTTAATATATCTTCTGATTCGTTATCATTAAATATTTTTTCCCATATTATTCTTCTTAATTCGATTATTTCTATACCTTTAAGTATATATAAGATTAAAGTTCTAACTGTTGTACTTCTTTCCGGGTATCAAAAAATGGTATCAAAGCTATGGATAATAAGAAACATAGGAAGAAACATACTAGTAGAAAGTTAAGAAAAATAAGAAGAAAATTAAACAAATTATATCTGGAATATAAAGAACTCAATATGACAAAACTGATAACGATAAATTAGATCAATTAATAGATAATATATCTAAAATAAAATATATAAATATAAATATATTTAAAGATACAATGAGTAACGAGAATAACGAGTATAGACAAAAACTTACTGAAATAATTATAGCAAAAAGACAAGAATTGAGACATACGCAAGATAGACTTAACAGTAATATATTTGCAGGAATTTGTAAAAAATCTATAATAGCACAGAGAAAAACTATGTTTTATCTAGAAATACAAATAGAAAGTTTAAAATATAAACTTCAACACAATCTATAAATGAATAAGGAAGAATATGCCATAGACGAAAAAACATATGAAAACTATGACGGATTAAAAATAAAGATAATATTTTCTAATCTAGGAAGAAGATATAAGAAAATAGGTGAC